>BQNB010201656.1:0-10896 GCA_026074375.1 Tanacetum coccineum
AACAACCGTTCCCTTTGGGAGTTGCCCCATTGCCCTTCTGAGTGTTAGCAACATTGGTGTTACCAGTACTCCTGCAATCGCGAGCAAAGTGCCCTATCTTGTTGCACTTGTGACACCTTTGAGTGCACGGGCCATTATGGTGAAGATGGCACTTGTTGCACTTGGGCAAAGATCCCCCATACGGCTTCCTTTCGCCTGTCCCCATGTTGTAGGCTCTGGCGACATTCTGCCTTTTGAAGGGTTGCTGTTGGTGTCCATGGTTGTTTCTGGATGAATCATCAGCCTTCCTTTTGTTGTCTGATTGCCTTTCAGCATAGGTGAGGAGTTTTCGATCCATCAAGTCATTGGCCAACTCAATAGTCTCATCCAATGTCTTGGGTTTAGCAGCTTTGACGTTCCCATAAATGTTGTCAGGAAGTCCACTGAGGTACTTGTCAACTTTCTCAGTTTCCATTTGGCAACAAACTTGGTACATATCAAGGGTTTACCTCTTAGAAACGTTCAGTGTAACGCTGGTACGTCTTTTCCCCTTGACTTTTAGTTCCACAGCTCAGGATTTCCAGTTCTTTGATTTCACACCCTGCGGACAATACTGTCCGGCATCTTTTTCTTGAGTACTAAACTTCCCAAGGTCAAGGCCTATGCCTCTGGATACTTAAGGTTCTTATCTGACTCATATCCACACAATCAAGGCAGCACCTAACAGGTGCAGGTGGCAAACTTAACTGATTCTCAACGGCACTACCACTGATATTAAAAAAACCTGACACCATTTTCAATCCATCGATTTAAAACCACTACGCCGTTCATCCCCTTTGAGTTCAAAGGTGGCACTATCATAAAATCTAGCGTAAAAACAAGGACGCGCATTTGCCACGTTCTAAAAAGATCGGTTATCCCGTGCGAAACTGTGGCTTCATCCCCATTGGTGGAGTTTCGCCAGAGAGCTTGGTCGATCATATGTTTGGATGATTCGGGGGTCATGTTGTTGGGTGGTGTCGTTGACATGAGTGTTTTTTTGGTCCCTCTTCTGGTTATTAGGTGCCTAGATTGTGTCTAGATCACAAAAGACAAAACCTAGGTTATATGACAATATAATAATATATAATGATAAATCAATCACAAGAGAAGTATATAGTACGGAGCAACACATCCATTTCATTCATAACTTTGAAAATTTTACATGAAATAGTCGTCTGAATACACATAATACAATACAAAAGATCTAAGGATAGGCTTAGCGGGCGGAAAAACTCTAATACATTAGCAGCCCTTTACAATGACCTAGCACAAGATACAATAACATAAAACACTAATGTGACTGTCGGCGTCACGAAAAGCCTCCTGGTGATCTGAAATCCTAGCCTCTGGTCCTGGCTGTCTAACTCTCCTCTGTGGCTCTCGCAGTGCTAACAACTCAGCCTGCATGTCGCTCATCTCTCTCACCGTGTCTCATGATGACTCGAATACAGCCTCACCAACTGGTCCTGTGGCGCCTACGAATCAGTCTCTCGAAGTGCGCTAACTCAGCATGACTGCATCGAAAACGAGTCTCGTGGAACCTGGTGCTTGTGTCTGAAAGAAGTACTCTGCAGCCGTAGCTGTGTCGGTGTGCCTGTAGATAGGTCTCATGTCATACACATATCATGAGCACGATGGGTCCGAAGCTCCTGATGAGTCGCCTGGCTCAATCCTATCGACGAACCCAAGCCTCACAGGAGAAGCATAGGCCCTCCTCCTCCACCATCCATTACTGTCACCTAGAGAGTCATCCCTATTCCCCCATAAGTAAATCGACCGCTGCGAGTTCATTATCGACTCGCTGTATATACGAGACCAACTATCTGAGCATCCTCTAGTAGGGGCATATAGTAATCACAAAGAAAAAATGGAGTGGGGCAAGTCCTGTGTATCCCTTCTCAGTGTAGCTCAGCAAGCTCGACAACCCTAGGGGTTGACCTCTCCACGGTCATAGGTGCTAAACTAAAAACTCTGGAACTGCCTCTGCCGGATCTACCCAAGAATCCCTAAATCCGGTACCCCAACATTCTAATCCCCTGTCGCCCTCTCTTTAACATCACTGTGCGATAAACCCAATAATCAAATACCCTTGACCTCTGCAGTCTAGCAGTGGAACTCTCTCCTATCTCATGTCTAGAAGTATAATAGTGGAAAAATCAACCACTTTCGGGGAGGCTGCCAGACTCGGGAATATCCATCCTACGGTCAATAGGTGATAGGCATGGATAGAGATGGTGGTAGTGGTGGTAGTGAAGTTGGTGGTTAATGCGGCACTAACTTCATCAAAAGAGCCTGTGGTGAAATGCTATCCTGATGTCTGATTTGGTTAGACACCCAGATTGATGAGAGGTCAAAAAGTGGAGAATGAGCAGGTGTACCGTGCACCTAGCAAGTCGCGTCGCCCTGCAGAGGGTGGAGATAGTGAGATAGGTGGTTGATGGAGATGGGAGTAGTCATGGACAGAAGTCCTCTCACTTCTGGCCTCTGTGGAAGGGCGTAGGAAGCTTAGGTCGGACATAATCCTATGCCCCAACAGTAATGTCAAGTGGAGGGTGGTGGTATAACATGTACTGTTACCCTTAGGTGGAAAATAGGCACATCAGCAGGTAATGAACGTAGTAATCAGCCGGAGCTAAGTGCTCTCCTCCTCCTCGTCTCACTCATCCTCCCCGTCCTCATCCCATCCCTGGAGTCATATAAGGCATAGACATTCATCCATATCTATCCTATGTACATGGCCTATTTTATATTCATAATAAATAAGAATGATCCATGTACAATTAAAATTCAACCATAAGGTATATTCTTTATCAATCATATATATTCATTTTATAATCATCTAATAAAAAAACTCTTCTTAGAACATAAAAATTCAAAATTAATACAAGCCCCAATACTAACAAAATCTAATAAATCAATATTATATAAATTTTTTAAAAATTCAGAAATAGAAAACTATTAGCGGAAGTTGGGATAATAAAACGTAACTCAATATCAACAGAACAAATAACCATTCCCAACTATAGAGACAGTGATAACATTTGCATCACAACAAACTTCTCCATAAATACACCAAAATCCATCCCCAAACAATACCAAAAAAATCCTCAAACAACAAAAGCAACATCCTGAAAACTTCGGAAGCAAATGACTGTCAATCATATAGAAAAAAGAATCAACACAAGCCATAATTATACTCACGGCCCACACCCATGGAAATCGCCGTCATCATCATCTCCATCATCTCCCCCGTCCAAGTGTTGTAGTTAAACGGGACCCATCCTCTCTGTCTCATCATCGCTCAGTACCCCTCTGGATCCTCCTCGGGATCCGACTCAGTAACGTATCCGGGTGACTCAGTAGTAGGTGAATCAATAGGTGGTAATGGCTGTTCCTCAGCCGGAAACTCATGGTCATCCTCCAATGGTATGTACTCGGGATATATAGGCTCTGGCACGTAGTTAGGGTCATGTGCCTGTATGAACAATGGCTCACGCTCATCCTCTTCCTGAGGAACTGGCGGTGTCTGTGGATTTTCTGGACCTAGTATAAAATCTGGTGATGGTGGGGCTACTGGCTGTAGCGGGAGTCCGTCGTATCCTAGTACGATGACCCGTGGTATGCCTCCCTCCGATATATCCCCGTCTATCGCCCCATAAAAAGCTCACCGGGCTCAGAGTCGGTGTAGACGGAAGTGTAGGTAACATCAGACGTCGCTGAAGACATGGTTACTGCAAAAAGTAAAATAACTTATATAAGTATTACTTATAAGAAAATCGATAAGATATGTTTGTAAGGTTTTACTAGTAAAGCCCTTATAGTAATATACGTAATATCATTTATATACACGTATATCAATTTTGGTAAGTTCACTAAGTAACCACTATCTAATGCTAAGCAAATGCATGTCATGTAAGCATTATGCGCTAAAAACGTAACAAGTAATGCAGTATGATCCCTCTCAAATCCTTTGTGAAACAGTTTTTGAAAGTGGTTATAAGTCCAGACAAAAAGACGTTTGACTGGTTCTCTATAACCTAGGCTCTGCTGCCAATCTGTAACACCCTCAAATTCTGAGTATGCATTCGAATGTTGAATATCCGAAAGGCGTTTACATTATTGGTCAATAGCACAAATCAGTATAACTACCACTAACTAGTGACCTTTGGAAAAAGATAAAAGCATTGGATTAACAAAATACTTGTTTGTTTACATAAGCTCATGCTTCAAATGGTCAACAAAAATAAATAAAGATTTCGTTATAACATTGTCCCCAAAGTATAATAAGACCCCAAATCTTAAGTGATGACTCTTTAATTATTTGACATCCCAATGTATCAATTCGCACCTCGGCCTTATTGGACCTGAAAACATGCTTAAAAGTCAACATAAAGTTGGTGATCATAGTTTTATGTAAACAATGGTTGTGACCGCAAGATTTCCAGTGTATGATTAGCAACAGATTGCAAACATCATAAAAAGTAAATTTCGTTCCTTAATCCCCTAAGCTCATGAACCCGAAGCTAGACATGAAATGAAATGCAAATATAAATTTGCCAACAAGTGTCCGAGGAATGATGTGCTTAAACCCTGCAAACATCCCAGATTCGACAGGTATGGGCGTTCGTTCCAGTGATAGCTAGTCACCCGAGACGGGGTTGTCATTCCTAATAGATCTATCCATAAACATTCGCACCGGCATAAAAACAATGTAATATCCCAATCACATCTATGCAATTAACATTTCATGATCATGGACATAAAGTGGTATGGTAACTTATGCGAACACTAAATCATGCATAAAATTGTACACTCTTGCGTCTCAGTTGTAAAACAAAGCATGTTCTCACCACCAAGGATGTAAATCAAATTAATAATTGTAAAGATGGGGCTAAGAACTCACCTAGTCGTAGTATTCCTCATAAATGATAAACAAATATACAGTAATCAGTGGATCCACACCGTTAAGTACTAGTAAGTACGGTCAAGTCTTAGTTTACACATTTAAACTAACGACTCATGGTATAAACTAAATTCCATTTTAAGTTTATATATACCGTTATCACTTGTGCAGTGATGCACAAGATCATTGTTTTTATAATTTCGATGGTTCTCAAGAAACGTGAAATCATCGTTAATAAATATACATTATTTATTAACTTGTTATTAAACACGTTCGATGTCCGGATATCTTTAATGTTTCGAACCGAACGTGTTAAGTTTAATTTATTTACAAGTGAATACCTCCAATTTTAATATTTATTAAAACTTAATATTTGTTATCAACATTGTCACAACTCTAGTCCTTATTTTTTATTTTTTGTTTTTTTTGTTTTTTTTTTTGCTTTTATTTTATTTTTTTTTTTTTTTTTTTTTTTTTTTTTTTTTTTTTGTTATTTTTTTTTTTTTTTTTATATTTTTTTTTTTTTTTTTTATTTTTTTTTTTTTTTTTTTTTTTTTTTTTTTTTTTTTTTGTTTATTTTATTTTTTTTTTTTTTTTTTTTTTTTTTTTTTTTTGTTTTTTTTTTTTGTTTTTTTTTTGTTTTTTTTATTTTTTTTTTTTTTTTTTTTTTTTTTTTTTTTTTTTCCTAAGAGGTTTTCGTGATGTGACGATAATGGTCCCTTATGTTTTATATTTTTTGAAAAAAGTACGGTTCAACCTTCTACTTTTCTTTAATTTTACAATATCGGTCCTTCAAGTTACATACAACGTAGTTTAAGTCCTTATAACTTACACTAAAAATGCCCGTTAAGTTTCCTCCGAATATTTACAAGAGTATCCCCCTTGGGTTATAGAAATTCTGAAAGTGACAGAACTAACCCCCTTAGTTTCGAAATTCACATTTATGTCCCTCCGACTTGTGAAAAAATCCATTTTAGAGCTCCGAATAAATCCCTTGACCCAACAAGTGGCATTTCTCTTGGTTAAGCTCGTTTAAGTTACAAAAATCATTTCGTCTTAAAAATAAGCTCACCGAGCTTATTTTTGGCTTAATGGGCCTTGTTGGGCCCGTTAAGGTCCGTTTAGGTTTCTAACGATCTATTTTTGTTTTAATAAGCCCAAATGTCGTTAATAAGCTCTTATGGGGCTGTTAAGCTTACAATAAGCTCGGTGAGCTTATTGAAGCTTATTTCGAGCTTATTGGGCTTACGGGCCCAATAGCTTAACCCGAATAGGGTGTTTAGAGTTCTTAGACTTTTCCTAGTGCTTTTCCCAACTTGTATTAAGCCGAACAGCTGTTTCCCTTTTCAGCTTATCCCAAATAAGCCAATAAGCTAATAAGCATTTCTAATGGGCCGGTCTTGGGCCCGTTAAGGCCCGGTAAGGTTTTTAAAGAGTCTAGTTGGGTCCATTAGGGTCCGTTGAGTTCATTTAGGTCTAATAAGCACTTTGGAGGTCGGTTGCTTATGTAGCTTATTCGATAAGCTAATAAGCTCATCGTGGGCCTATTGGGCCCGATAGAAACCCGGTAAGGGTTCTAGGGGTTGGGCCTTATTTCTTTTGGGTCCAATGACCTTTCTAGGATCCTTAAAAGGCTTATGGGTTGTTTAAGCCCTTGAATAAGCTGTGGGAGCTTATTCGTGGCGTATGGCTTATTATGTGGATTCGGTAATGGGCTAGAAGGCCCACTTAGGTTCGTTTGGTTTAAAGAAACATGCCAAGAGTCCATTAAGGTTCTTAGGTTCACATTAAGCTTATTGAGTACTCATAAGGTCACCAATAAGCGGTCCAAGCTTATTGTGAGCTTATCCCTTATTGTTGGTGGGGCCCTTCTAATGGTTTGGAGGCCCATTGTTAAGGGAGAAAGCTAGAACTCAACACGTTCGATTGGGTCAAAAATTACTTCTTATTCTCACCAACGGAAAACCTACATTCGTGTCTTAACACTTATTATTTTTTATTTTATTTTTACAAATAAAAACTTAAAAATTTTAAATTTTTGCTATTTTTGTGGGAAAACGGGTACGTGAAAACAAAACAATAAGCAGGTAACATCAAATCGATAGATTCCCTCCCCAAACTAAAACGAAACATTGTCCTCAATGTTTAAAGGCGGGTCTCTACGCAAAGCTAAGCCGTTTATGAATTATGCAAAGATAAACGTGAATCGATAAGATGAAAGGATATCGGATCTCCCCAAACTAATTGCAAACAAAGGATAGGAAGCTCGAGTGAACCGGGACACAACACCGAACACGAGAGGCTTCAAAAATTGTTGGTTCAATCCTACAAAAATCACAACAAACAACAAACAACGAAAACCGGAAGAGTACAAGCCTCATCACATCACAACACATTATTGTTAGAAAATAGAAAGAAAATAGAAAAGGATAAGCATGGGGTGAACTCCCACGAAGCGGCTTGTTTTTGTTCATCGAGTCGCAAGCTCGACTCGATCCCTGAATTTAATTGTCCTTAGGGAAAGTTTGGAGATCCGGGATAACCAACGGTGGCATATCCCCTCCAAAATAATGTTTGAGACGGTGGCAATTCACTTTGAAATTTGAGCCATCGGGGTGAGATAATTTGGCAGTGCCATATGGAAAAACTTCGGTTATAGTGAAAGGGCCGGACCAACGGGACTTAAGCTTACCGGAGAAAATCTTCAATCGGGAGTTAAAGAGGAGGACTCGATCACCAACGTTAAAAACGCGGTTTTTGATCTTAGCGTCATGAATTCTCTTAGTTTTCTCCTTGTAGATTAAAGAATTTTCATAAGCTTGATCACGAAGCTCATGAAGTTCATTAAGCTGGAGCTTTCGATGATCACCCGCGGTCTTGAGATCGAAATTGGCATGCTTAAGAGCCCAATATGCCTTATGTTCTAGTTCAACTGGTAAATGACACGATTTTCCATAAACTAGCTTGTAGGGCGTGCATCCGATCGGAGTCTTATAAGCGGTTCGAAATGCCCACAACGCATCGTCTAATTTATCAGACCACGAGGCACGGTTTTCTCCTACCGTCCTTTCTAAGATTCTTTTAAGTCCACGATTTGTCACCTCGACTTGACCACTAGTTTGAGGGTGGTAAGCAGTAGAAAGACGATGTGTGACCCCATATTTAGACATGACTTTATCAAATTTGTCGTTACAAAAATGGGTCCCACGATCGCTTATAATAGCTCTCGGTGCACCGAATCGGGAGAAAAGGGATTTCAAAAATTTAACAACTACTCTAGCATCGTTGGTAGGGAGCGCCTTGGCTTCAACCCATTTTGAAAGATAATCGGCGGCTACGAGGATATATTTGTTTCCCCTCGACGACGGAAAATGTCCCATAAAATCAATGCCACATACATCAAAAATTTCACAAACTTGGATAGCATTTTGAGGCATCTCATCTCGATGTGAAATTTTGCCTTGTCTTTGACATGCATCACAAGATTTGATCATTGAATGAGCATATTGATATATGGTAGGCCAAAAGAAACCAGCATCAAATACTTTCCTAGCGGTGATATTGGCACCATGATGGCCCCCGGTGGGTCCTTCATGACAAGCTTTGAGGATTTCAAGAGCTTCTTGGCCAAATACACACCTACGGATGATTTGATCCGCACATATACGAAAAAGATAAGGATCATCCCAAAAGTAATGTTTTACATCTTTGAAAAACTTTTTCTTTTGTTGAGTTGACATTCCTTTGATGAGAAAATTCCCCGCGTGGTAATTTTGCTATATCGGCAAATCACGGAGTACTTTGGTCATCACGAGAAGTCACCGTATTCAATGTCTTAAGAGGAAAGGTTTCGTTAATCTACTTAGGATCAAAAACATTCTCATATGGGTTTTCTAGACGTAAAAGGTGATCGGCTGCATAGTTTTCAGCTCCTTTGGTATCAATCACTTTAAAATCGAATTCTTGGAGAAGTAAAACCCATCTAAGCACTCTTGCTTTGGTGTCTTTCTTGTTGAAGAGGTATTTTAAAGCGGAATGGTCCGTGTAAACAACACTTTTATTTATGATAAGATATGATCGAAATTTCTCAAAAGTGTATACTACTGCAAGCATCTCTTTTTTCGTTGTTGTGTAGTTTGTTTCTGCTTCGGTCATCGTTTTGCTCGCGTAATGAATTGGTCTAAAATTCTTATCAATCCTTTGCCCTAGAACCGCACCTATTGCATAATCACATGCATCGCACATGAGTTCAAAAGGTTGGTCCCAATTAGGGGCAATCAGAATTGGAGCTTCGGTTAATTTTGTTTTTAGAGTCTGAAAGGCTTGAATGCATTCTTCTGAAAAGATAAACGGGGTGTTTTTCTCAAGAAGGTGGGTCATGGGTCGAGAAATCTTTGAAAAATCTTTGATGAATCTACAGTAAAAACCAGCATGCCCGAGAAAACTTTGGATACCCTTAACGGTAGTTGGGTAAGGTAGCTTAGAAATCACATCGATCTTGGCTTTGTCGACTTCAATTCCTTTCTTCGAGATCTTATGTCCTAATACGATACCTTCTTTAACCATGAAATGGCTTTTTTCCCAATTTAGAGCTAAATTAGTGTCTTTACACCGTTTAAGCATTTTATCTAGATTGGTGAGGCACGTAGAAAAAGAATTTCCAAAAACCAAGAAATCATCCATGAAGACTTCCATTGTCTTTTCAATCATGTCATGGAAAATTGCCATCATACACCTCTGAAACGTGCCTGGTGCATTGCATAAACCAAAAGGCATGCGGCGATAAGCAAACGTTCCGTATGGGCAGGTGAATGTGGTATATTCTTGTAGCTTCGTTCAACTTATGATAATCAATACAAACTCTCCATCCTGTTACAAGTCTTGTTGGCACCAATTAGTTTTCATCATTGGTTACTACGGTCCTTCCTCCTTTCTTTGGTACACAGTGCACTGGGCTCACCCAAGGACTATCCGAGATTGGGTAGATCAATCCAGCGTCAAGAAGTTTTTCAACCTCTTTTTTAATGACATCATGGATCTTTGGATTAACCCTTCTCTGATGTTGGACCGCTGGTTCATAGTCGTCTTCCATTAGAATTTTATGAGAACAAAATTCCGGGTTAATACCCTTAATGTCAGAGAGCTTCCAAGCAATTGCTTGCTTTCTGGATTTAAGAACCTTTATGAGAGCAGTCTTTTCATCATTGCTCAAATCTTTGGCAATTATAACAGGCAACTTGTTGTTATCTGCTAAAAATGCGTATTCGAGATGAGGTGGTAAGTCCTTAAGTTCAACCTCAGGAGGTTCATCGATTGAAGATTCGGTAGATTTACAAACTTTAAGCTCTTTCTTGATTTCTGGTAAGTAACTTTCTTGATTTAGTGAAGGCGAAGGATCACTGGTGAGAAGGGATTCGAGAAGGAGAATGTCCCCCTCTGGGTGAAGTTAGATCATCGGCTATAGCAAGAAAAGTATCAGCTTCTTCCAAAAGTAGAAAATCACTATCCCCGAAAGGAGTGAGAGTCGGAGAAGAATTTGAAACAATCGGATCGTATCTGGGAGAAGGATTGCCATACGCAACTGAGTCGGAAAAATCTAAGACTTCTTGTGAGTATTCTTCACACGTAACATCAATGAGATCGACGTTCTTCAACGATTCAAAATTGTTGTACGAAATAGAAGGTGTATCACCACATTTAAGGGTTAAAGTCTGATCATCATTCCTAAGAATTATTTCTCCTTGATATACGTCGATTAAAGCATGAGCTGTCCTAAGAAAAGGTCTCCCGAGTATCAACGGTACTCGAGGATCGGTTATGAAATCAAGCACAATAAAATTGGCTGAAAAGTAGAACTTTCCTATCTTGATAAAGACATTCTCGGCTACATCGGTTGGATTGGAAATTATTCGGTCGGCTAATTCTAACACCATTTTTGTTTTAGTTAGGCCTGAGAGTTGAAGGTTTTTCCA
>BQNB010201658.1:0-10896 GCA_026074375.1 Tanacetum coccineum
CTATTACTTAACAAGACTAGTTACGACTAATAAGACCGATAACATTCTTGTTCGACTTATATAAAATTAAGGCTAACATATATATCTGTTCACTGGGCTTTGTAAGCTCAGCCGCACTTTCTTTTCCTGCGGCAGGTATCTAAGCTAGGAGCTGGGGTTGCTTTCGGGATATGAGTGCTAAGTGTGGACTTACCCTAGAGATCTTAGTTTTGATATATGATTTGTTTCTTTTCAAGACATTTGTTATTTCGGTTATTTCGTTTGGATATGTCTGTCCTTTAAGACTTATGTACCTTAAGTCATGCTGACTTATTTTCCTTTGGTTATTTATTTGAGACTTCCGCTGTTTATGCTTGTGTTATGATTATGTATGCCTTTGATGTCACACCATATTTGTAATACTTCTACCCTTTTGGGTCGGGGCGTTACTTAGTGTTTTGAAGTGTCTCCTAGATGATCTAAATTATCGTTCAGGTTCTTTGTAAGGTGTGAATAGTTTGTTTGTTAAACTCCTTGTCATGCACTACCTGTAACAAAGGATAAACAATCAGTAGGATAGGCTCTTTAGGATAGAAAAAAATTTAGCATAGAAATCAAATATGAAAACTAAGATTCTGATTCTGTTTCAGATAATCGATACGCCATATTCAATAGAAGTGAATACGCCGTATTAATGGATTGAATGAATACGCTGTATTGGACAAAAAGTTGGATACGCCGTATCCAATGGAAGTGGATACGCCGTATTGAGTTATCTACTAGAACAGTGTATTACGAAAACAATTAAATTAAACACACAATTATATAAACAAACAATGTTAGCCTCACTTTTTAGTGAAGCTGGCGTCTTACACGTGAATTGGACTAGCTATAGATCAACTGCTAAACGCAGGGACTACTATTGTAAACATAGGATAGTTAGCTTTGTATTAGGCTATAAATACCCCCCTGACTCTCCATGGGAGGTGTGGATGTTCATTTCATTTTTCCCATTTTTCTTTCAATCTAATATTTTTCCTTTTTGTGTTCATCTCACCCTCTCTCTACTTTCTCTCACTAGAAACTAACAATGATATCTCTTGTTTATTTTGATCAACCAAGACCTCCCGAAAAGGTGAATCACTAGTCCTACATGTGGTATCACGAGCATCAGGTTGGGTTTTGTTATTGTGTTTGTTGATTCGTGCTTATTTAATCTTATTGCAGCTTATTTTAGTGGCTGTTACAGCTTATTTTCTGCTTATTTTGGCTTATTTTCGTGGGCTTATTCTAAAAAAGCCACGAATTCTTTTTCCTGTGTTGTTGCTCGAATCTGTTTAATAACAGTTTTTTTCTCTATTTTTATGAGTTTCTTTTGGTCCTTTTTGTTTTCCAAAACTCACAAAATGTCAGATCTGGTATCTTTCATTTTTCAACTGCGTCCAGCTTATTGTGTGGCTTATTGGGTTGGTTCAGCTTATTCATAAGCTTAGTTGGTGTTTGTTGTTAAAAGTCTGTTTCAATCTTATTTCACACTTATTGGGTAAATGGGTTATTTCGTCCTTGTCCAAGCTTATATAAAGCTCATTGTTTTCTACTTATTTCGAGCTTTGTGATGAGCTGTTTTTGGGTTTTTTCCTCATCTTATCAAAAAGTTAATATGGTCATTTTTTGTCTCAGCTTATGAGTCTTTTTCGAGCTTTTTTGATAAGTTTTTTTGGGCAACTTTCTTTTCCAAAACTTATCAACAACTTATTCTGGTCCTGATATGAAAGGGGATAAATCCACATTTTTTGCCAAAAGGACAAAAGTACAACTTGTCCTTTTCCAGGAAAATCATACACACAAAAAGTACAGGCGATTTACACCATAGACAAAGTTAGGCGAATTATACAAAATCTCAGGTGAATTATACCCAAAATCTCAAGCGAATTATACCTTCTTTTGGTTAGGCTAATTATACCATTGGGTGTTGTCAGGCGAATTATACATCTACCAAGCTGGACGAGTTATACCGTGCCCCAGGCGAATTATACACCCAACCCTACCCAAACCGAGTCAATTCAACCGAGTCATTGTCTGACAGAAAGGAAGAAGTGAGAAGACATGACTCGAAACAAAACAAAAACTTCAACGACAACCAACATCAAATCCAACCACAATTACAAATTCAACTCCATCAAATCCCTACCTAAACCCATCGTCACAACGTCACACAACCCATCGTCACAAGTATATCTTAACTCCATCTCCATCCTCCATCAAACAACAATACGAATCGAACAAAAACTAACAAGAAAATGATCTCAGATTCGTTTTCTCTGTGGGTTTTAATTATGCCAAGACCATTATAGATCGAAACCACAACAAAAAAAACCTCATCACTGATCTGTGAAGGTCAAATACCTTCTTCAATATTTGAAATTAAAGAGAGACTATTAACAAACAATGTTATAATCAATCTTTGTTTCGTTCAAACAACTCAAAATCAAAAGAAACACTTACCCGAGACCTTAATCAAGATCTTAGCCGAATCATTGGGTCTTCGGTGTGCTTCAATCAAACAACTAACGTCAAACAGAATTTTGGTTCGCATAGGTAGTAGTTAATCAAAGGGTTTGTTTGGTTCTTAATTTTGTGGGTTCGATATGCAAGAGAGTGTGTATACTGGAAACTATCATCTATCTTTGTATTTAGTGCTCGATTGCTATTAGAGTAGTAACCAAGGAGATATAAGAATGAATCTGTATTTTGGTACGTTGTTTTTTTGTGTCTGCGTATAAAAGAGAAGAGGATAGGGGCGTTATGTTAGAGAGGGATGATTAGGTTATTTGATAAAATTAGGGTAAAAACTCATTTTTATACCCCTAATTTTAAGGTTGTGGTAGTTAATTATTGGGTCGGGTATATTCATTGAGAGTAATTTTTGGTTGTTATATCTTGGGCTGGGATTCAAGTGTGGACCGAGTCTTATTATCTCTTGAGTGGGCCAGATATATGTTGGTGAGGGCCTGGATTTGAGTTATCACAAAATCAATAGGCTGCGTGAATTCACAATGGTTGGGCCGAGTCTAAGGTTTAAATAATAAACCATGCGTTTGATAATTGAGCGGCTTATTGGTTTTGTATGGGTTTAATGAATTAAGCCGGGTATTAAAACACCATTATGTCGGGTAATGTTTAAGAGACCGGGTTTTATTACTTGGACGGCTGTTCTTATGTATATCTTTTGAGCCGTGTATCCGTTAACATCGTATCAAAAATCACGAACAACAACACAACAAACACAATACATTACACTAAAAACGATCCTTATCAAAAATTCACCTTCATTCATAATGGCTAGTATTGAATTTTAATGACTACAGAGTTTTATACGATGTTACTTATTTGGGATTGAAATAGTATTTCACGGGGAGTGTACTTATTTCGTCTTCGACAAAGATGACTTGTTCGGGCATATACGGTTTGTGATGAAGACTTGATTTATCTAGTTATACCTGATGTAAGGAGTTACATTGTAGTACTCACGGGTTATAGGTATCACTTTAAGGAGTTACATTGTAGTACTCAGTGTCTCACGTAGTTGATGAGTTTTTCAAGAGGTGTTGTATTTTTTGTATACTTTGGTGCGACTATATGGTACTTTGAGATTTGCCTCCGCGTCGTTCTTCGTCACACGGATAGTACAAAATTAAGTCACAAGTATGGGATTTTACTTCATTCTTAAGTTCGTTTTATCGGGATTGTCTCCATCAGTGGTCATCAGTATTAGCCTACAGAATAGTTAAGGGGATTTAGCTCGGGTTGATCAAGAGAGAATTGTAAAGAGAGTACAATTCGACATCTTCTCACAAAGAATTGCTTATGCAATCACGGGTTATGAAGCTAAGTAAGTAGTTCCAGTTGGCATAAGATGTACACATGTGTAGGATGATTCCTCAGTTAGTCATCATCTTAGAGGGAGAAATGTGTACATCTGGTACTTAGTTGATTTTATATGTTACCGTTTTGATGTTATCGTTTCGACTACATAGAGGGACAAATTGCGTACACTCGGGACATAATTGACTTTGGTGTAGCAATTTATATCAGTACTTTCTTGGAGGGAGAAATGTATACATCAAGGACGCACAAAAAGTTTACTTGATCGGGCTTTATAAAATATGCCGGAGGTTAGTCCATAGATATGATTCGTGCTTCAACTTGTTACTTTGGTGTCACAGTTTTGACATCGTAAATAGTGATTAAAATGTGATAAATACGGCTTAATATACAATCTTCAATCTATAAGTGCATTCCTAAACCTCGCATGTGCAAAAATCTTTCATAATATGGTGCATATGTGTAGGGGTAGCTTTTTGGTAACTCTGGAAACACTCAATGTGTCTGAAATGATTTCTCATACACGTTAATTGATTTTTATCAAATGGCTTATGTACCCTTCAGTGCATAACCCGAGCTTCAGATAAAAGGGGGTGTACGCTTCAGTGCGCTTTACCTTCAAGAGAAGAGAAATCTTCTTGTTTTCAAAACAGTTGAATATAAATTTTCAAGAATTTTTCAAAAGGATTTTTCAAAATCTTTCAAAATTCTATGTTCAACACTCCCTCCTCATGTCACTTTCAAAATTCACATCATTCTTTATAAGTGGATCAATTTTTAAGGGGGAGCTTTTTGGAAACCAAGTTTTAATGCTTTTAGACACATCCTCTCATATCCTCTTTTGTGTGTCTAAAACATTTCACAACTGTAAATATCTATCAGAAAAGCAAAATATAAAAATATAAAACCTATAAAAGCAAAATATAATATCAAAATTTTTTAAAAATACCAAAAATATTCTTCTCCGACATGTCTCTCGACAATCAATAACATTTGCGCACCTAGAAATGTTGATTAATATTAACACGGGTGAATAAATGAAGTTCGAGCAAGAGTTTCAAATGCTTTCAAAACATGTCCTTTCAAGTTTTCTCTACGACTTCTAAGAAAATGTTAGCTTAGGACTCGGACCTCAAAGAAAGAAAAATGTTCATTTATCCTCAACAACGGGAAGTTCATAACTTCTCGGTCTTGAGCAAAGTCATATAGATATTCAAAGTTTTGAATGCTCAAGAGAAGTTCTAAGGAAATGATAATTAATACGATAAATCAGACATCATTTTATGTTGAGCACAATTTTCCAAGACTTTTTCAAAAATAAAAATTTCAAATTCTTTCAAAATTATGTGCTCAACACACTCCCACTTTAAGTTTTCACTCTATTCTATGATTGAGGTGGCGTATAATAATTATAAGTTTCATTCTGCATGCTCTCTTGTTCTCCCAAGACTTAGTTAGGCTCATATGAATTTCGAACATTAATGTGTCTTTAATTCAACTAGTCAGATACCCACGCATAGCGGCGGTAATAAAAATTGCTAACCAAACTCTCCCCGCAATTTCCTACCTGTTTAATGAATTCGTTTCACAACACTTCGAATGTATACGTGTTCGTTGTATGTGTTTGTTTGGGTTTCTCGTAGCTTTCCCGCAAAACAATATTAACATCATTATTCTCGCATGTAAAAAGAGACTCGCACTCTCTTACCCATCAAACACTCTCTCCAAAAGTATATAATTTTTACGAATCCGGTGTGTATTCAAACTAAGGTTATGGTTGTAAAAAATTTAAATCAAAATAAAAATAAAGAGCACAAATTTTTTAAAAACATGATGAAATTAGATTATAAAAAAATAGATAAAAAGATATTTCAATTTGAAAATGAGGGTGATTTTTAATTAAAAAGTGACACGTGTCATTATATGATGTAGTCCCCTAAAATTAGATGGATGGTCAAGATTGTACCTCCTTATCTTAATTTTTAGTGGGACCCACATTATAAATGCTTTATATAGTAGTATAGATAATTGTCAAAAATTGTAACAACATATGCAATTTTTAAGGGGGAGAATAGTGATTAAAATGTGATCAATACGGATTAATAACGGATACGATCTTCAATCTATAAGTGCGTTACCAAACCTCGCATGTGCAAAACTCTTTCAAAATATGGTGCATATGTGTAGGGAGAGATTTTTGGTAACTTTGGAAACACTCAATGGGTCTTAAATGATTTCTCAGACACGTTGATTGATTTTTATTGAATGGTTTTATGGATCTTCATGGCAATACCCCAAAGACCGACCAACTTTTGTTTCGCAAGGAGTTATAAGGCGGTTAAGGTTAGGTATATTCGTTTCATGATCCAACCAGAACCGGAGGGATCTACCCAAGAACACTCTATTAGATAGAGTAGAAGTCCTAGGTATGATCGAAAAAAGGAGTAAAGTGAGAAAAGGAATAGTGCCGACTGAGATGGAGCTAGTACTGAAACAAACCCAATAAGGTACTAGTCATGAAGTCTCGGTAAGCACTGAAGGGGTTGAAGAATGAAAAAGAATTGTAAGGATAAAGGGTGAAAAGAAAGAAAACCTCCATAAAACCCTAGGCAGAAACCGGGTCAATACATAATCTATCGGTAATCACAAAGATGATTATGATATTAAAGACTGACATCATGGACCTAGTGATGCAATGCATATAACAACCCGAAAATTTTCATTAATGTAAATATCCATCTGTTAAGTTAGATGCAATGTACTATCTATCTATTATATATGAACCGCCTTTTTTAGGGAAATTTTTCGCTTTATTACATTACTTGCATTACCAATATCTCAATATGCAACATAGCTTGCATATCTAAAGTTAACGAGCTCACGCAACCTACCTATGACAATTCTATCTTCATATATGTCAAGCAAACATCATAACATGTCAAATCAATACCATAATATCATTTTTACAAAGTACATTACTCATATAATGTACCATTTGCAAAGTTATATCAAAACAGGATTTAAACCGTTATCGTATGCCTCTAAACCCTAATTTCATGAAAGATTAATATCTAAAGTGAATGCACAAGCTACTAAAGCATATGTACAAGTAATATAACATCTCATTTGAAATATAAACTCTGTCCAAGTCAAAGTACAAGTCTTTAAAAGCTCAATGTATAAGTCATTAAGCATGACATCCAAAATAGCCGTTTTACCTCCGTTTTCATTCTAGTTTCTTCACCACCACTTTTGTACAAGATACTACACTCAATATACAATGTGTAAACCCTAATTATTCTACTCATAAGCTCTCATACATATTTTTACACTCAAAACCCTAATTCAAAACCCTAAACCTTAAAACCGAGCTAGTTTCTAAACTATGACCCATTTCTTCGTGATTTTTATCCATTGTAAACCCAAACCATTACTCAAATAAGTTATAATAACTAAATTTAAAACATTATCAATCATATTCTATCATCATTTTACTTCAACTATTTGCAAATCAAATCCAAGAAACCCTAATTGTGCCCTAATTGGAACTTCTGACTCGTTTACTCGTTTTCACCCATTTTAAACCTAAACCACCTATCAATTGTTGTTATTAATACTTAATACAAGTCTTGTGAACATATATCTATCATTACAAATCAAATGTACATGAATTACAAGCTAGAAAACCATAATTGAGCCCTAAAGTACCTGAAACCCAAAACCTTTGCAATTTGACCCATTTTGAAAGTTTTTCTTGCAACCAAGCACCTCAATGACAAGAACATCTCTTAAATATCTTCTTCATTTATAGTACAAAAATTGGCCACATGGTCTCTTTTCTTTCTTTCTTTAGCCGCGGCATCAAAAGGGCAAGCCAACACCTCAAAGCTAGTTTCTAGCTTATACAACTCATCTCATAGCCTCTCCTCATCATCCTCTAGACTTCATACATGTCCTCACCTGATCATAAAACCTCCCTTGGCCTCCAAGCTCATTTCAAGTATAAATAGAGCCATAAACTCTTCATTTGAACTCATCCCCCACTTCCTCCTCTATAACCCTTAATAGCAGCAATCCTTTGCTCTAAGAAGACCCTAAGAGGTCCTAAGAAGGCTCAAGAACAGAAGTGAAGCAAAAGAAACCACGAAACGAAGCCCGGGAGTCGTTATTCAAGGCGTACGAAGCTAAAAGTCCCGATTTTGACCCGTTTACAAGCTATAAGCTCAAACCCAGGTTTTATAACATCATACCTGCTTTCCCTACACTCTTATACTGTTCTAATGACCTAATTATACTCTTTTTATAGTTTTATAACTCAATTCATGCTCATGTTTCCATTTTGATCAAAATCGTACATCCCGAACCCTAATTTGTCATGTATTTTCTTTACCAATAAGCAAAACTTGTAAACTACGTATAATCCTATCCTAATAAGCTTAAATAATGTATAAATACAGTACTTTATTGATTCTTTGAAAGAATTTGAATAAAAACCCGCGTGTTTTTTCGTTTAAAACCTTCATTGACCCCGTTTTGCTACATACTTAACGATCGTTAAACAAACGAACTTTCGTTACGATAAACCTTCATATTTTTGCTTATATTAATAAGCTATAACCTGTAGATATCCTTTGAAATGTTAAAATAAGCTTGCATGGCATTTTGAACTTGTTTTGTAAATATTATCCATGCAAGGGGTATATATCGTAATTTTCAAAAACTTATAACTAAAAGGACTGAAAATGTCATTTTATCAAAGTTATAACTATAGGGGTCTATTATGTCACTTTTCAAAGTGTAAGGTTTACTTGGTATATCTTTTAAACTTAAAGGACCAAACTCGTAAAAGTGCAAACTCCAAAGGTATATTCTGCCATTTTTCATTCTTAAGGGTCTAAAACGTAACATTTTGAAATAGTATAAAAGTGTATTCAAAACATTACAAGACATAACTTTAATTAACACTGGACGTGCTTAACATTTCCAAATATTGAATAAAACGCTTAAAACTACTTATGTTATAACCATTATATCATTCATTATCGATGTGCTTTCAAAAATCATATCCCGGATCCATATCGTACCACAATACTAGGGAGCTTCTTATTAAGTGGTTTCATCTTGGTATTACGTTCTGACTGAGTTATTGAGTTTACGATTTAAAGTGCCCTAGCTCCTCAAAACGTTTACTGAATGACTTCTGAATTATGATGGCCCGAACGGTGTTATGATAATTTTTATAACTAAACCAACATCGATGTAAAATCTTTCATATTCAATCAAACTAAGACTTGACATATTACCCCAGGTTGCGTGTGACGAAGCAGTTACTTGTATTTCATATACCTTTGTTATCAATCAAATGTCCCTATACTGTTAAGGTGAGTTCATAGCCTCGCATTTCAATCTTTCAAATATTTCATAAACCCACGAGGGAGTTACATGCTATAAACCATGAATGCAAATCATTTTCTGTGCACTATTCTTGATTTACTATTGCCTAAGTATCTGCTTTGCCTTTAAGTCCCCAATATCATGAACCGTTAATTACTTTACGGAGTAAGCGCGAATGGTGTGAATAGATCTATTTGGATTGGACTCCCCGTTGGTGTACCCAATCATACCGATAACCAATCGCACATTATTAGAATATCACTGCGGGTGTTTTGGCAAAGGAACCCGTTGGGGCTATAACGTATCAAACATATCCTATGGCTTCGGATTCATGAGCTAATGGCAATAATAAATGTTTTACAAATAACAATGTAACCCAATATCGAATTTGCATTCAAACTATTCTACTTAAACTTATGAATTTCACTCAACCTTTGTGTTGACTTTTTAGCATGTTTTATCTCAGTTAACTATGCACCATATGGCACGTAGTGGCAAGGACTTGAAGATGGCAAAACCGTTATCATTCAAATGTTGTGTTTTAGATTTTAGGACCTCTCTTTTGTAAAAACTCTAATGAAATAAATGAATGATAACTTAATTTTCAAAATGACTCTTTTTGATTCGTTTTCTATGATTATGACTGTTGTACCTTGAAGTAATACCTCAAATTAGCTTCCACTGCTATATGTAAAAATGGGGGTGTTACACCTTGTTCCCTTTTGATTATGATAATCTCTTTCGAACTCTTTTCAGATTCTTGTTTCTTGCTTGATTCTGGAGCAGGCAACACAGAGTATTTCTCAACTAAATCTGTAGTGTGTCTTTCAAAAGAGATTATCAGGGTTTGGTCCAGCAAGAGCCACATGTTCTTTTCCAGGGCCTGAGTCTTCTTGCTCAGGGTCAAGGTTTGATCCAGCTAGAGCCTCATGTCCTTGTCCAGGCTCTGATCCAGCATGGTTTTCAGTACGAACAGATATCCCTACTCCTGATGTGACTGTGGTCGAAGCAACTTCACCTTGTTCTTTGTCAACTTGAGGTGCTTGATCATGCCTTTGAAGGATAAACTGATCCGTAGTACTTTTCTTCTTCGACAGATCTATCAGTGAGTGTGCGGCTTGCTCTTCTATTACAATAGCCTTTCCTTTTCCCTCTACATCTGGAGTCTTTGTATTTCCTCAGCAACACGTTCATGGATAGCTACTCATCCGCCCGGTGCTTGACGTTGTGGTAGAAAGTAAGGATCCAAGCTACGCTTAATTTCTCGTTCTAGGTCAGCATCAGCACCTTCACCTTCTCCTTTTTCTTAATGCGCATCCAAACTCAACTTCTTGGCCAGTTCGAGAGCAGGATCATCACCTTCTCCTTGAGGTTCCGGTTCTTGTTGAAAGGCTTTCCCTTGCAAAATTTTCTTGAGGGAGTGATCTTGGATGGTTTCTTTTTAGGAGACTTAGGTAGTTGGGATAAAGGTGGTTTTGTTTGCTTGACAGGTGCTGGCTTGGTTGGTTTGACTGGAGTGGGCTTTTTAGGTGGTGTACGCTTTGTTCCATGTTCAGATTGCTTGCTTGCACTATCTTGTGGGGTTTTCTTCGTATTCTTTACAACCATTTCCAGATATTTAGGATAGTAAGATGATTG
>BQNB010201660.1:0-10896 GCA_026074375.1 Tanacetum coccineum
TACCTATTAGACTGATGGTTACGGCGGTGGTGTGGTGAACGGTGGCGGCTAGTAGTATGGTGAGGAGAGCTGTGATGAAGAGGAAGTGATGGAGAAGCTGGTTAGGGTTAGGGTTAGCCTATAACAAATGAAGCGGCTGTGATTTGGTAAAGGAGAGATGTTAGTGTGAAAAGTTGAAATAAAGAAGCGGGTGATGAAATGTTTATTTGGTAAAAGGGGCGGGTTAATGAAATCTGAAATGGAAAAAATGAGGTGGGTAAAAAGAATGGTTTGCACCTCAAAAAACCAATTTTTATACGATTTTTATTATGAAAAGTGGTTTTTTCAAGAAAACTTATTTTCATTCATTCCCTTCCTACTAGTTTTTTATCATAGAGATAGGGTTTTACATAACCGATTATATATACTGAAAAACCTACCATGCTCTAGAGCATGGTAGGTTTTTCAGTATATATAACAATGATCGACAACATTAGCCGTCATTAAAAGTTTTACAGCCCCAACCGTCTCTATGTCTCTTTTGGGTGGGGGGGGGGTGGTTGGGGGAAATGGGGTGTTGTTTTGTTTTTTTTGTTGGGGGTTGTTCTAATCAAATTGATTATTCAGGTATGTCCTATGTACCTTTTTAATCATATATAAAGTCTAAATACTTAACATGTTATAGAAAAAAGTAAAAAATATACGCAAGCATCAAAACAACGGGTGTTACACAAAGTATTGGGAGACTTTATTTTGTCAAAACTATGTTCAGTAAATCAAATATTTATAACTCGATTCGTTTATGGGCAATTCAGTTCGGATACAAGTCCAACACTCTTTAGTATTTATTGTTTAGTCCTTATGATTTTAATCATATGTTAAGTTTGCTTTTAATTGTTTTTTTTAATAGTTAAGAATATTTTAGCACACCAAATTATTAACAAAAAACAAGACTGGTTGTTTTATATAAAATGGTGTCTCTAACATAAACAAATAGACATATGTTGTTACCTACACACCAATGTATTTAATTTTTTAATTTGTTTTTAAAAAAAAGAAAAAAAAAAAAAAAACTCAAAAAAAAAGTATTGTTTATAAAAAATGGTGTCCATAACATAAACACATAGAGACATGTTGTTACATACACACCAGTGTCTTTAATTGTGAAAAAGAGTGGTTTGCACCCCAAAAACCAATTTTTTTAGAATTCCTATTATGAAAACTGGTTTTTTCAGGAAAACCTATTTCCATCTATTCATAGAGAGAGGGTTTTACATAACCTATCTTTTTTTTTTGGGGGGGAGGGTCTTTTTAGCCTTTTTTGTAGTAGTGGAACAAACCTAATGTTGCAGGAAAAGGACCTACATGGCTGTTTGATCTTGATTATTTAACTGATTCTTTGAACTATCAGCCTGTCACTGCAAAGAATAAAGCTAACAAAACTGCAGGTCCAAAAGAAGCTAATCATAGTGTAGGTACACAAGATAATATTGTTGTAGGAAATTCTGAATTGGAAGGTGAACCTGCTCAAGAATACTGTGTACTGCCAATGTGGTCTTCTTATACTTCAACAATAAAGAGCTCATATGTGAAGTTTGGAGGTGAAAAGCCCAATGAGGATGCTGGTTCAAAGTTAAATGAAGAGCAAGTAGATCAGGAAGATCAAGTCTTTATAGAGGAGCTTGAAAGACTTAAAAGACAAGAAAAGGTTGCAAATGATGCAGCTAAAGCTTTAAGGAAGGAGTTTGCTCAAAATACAGAGGACTTGCTCATTCAAGCAGGTGCTGCTAGAGCTACCAGTACTAACATAGTTAATACTGTTAGCCTATCAGTTAGTACTGCCGGTATTTTTAGTACTGGTGGACCATCTGCAGACTATGATGACTCTCAAATACCTGCTCTTGAGGACATTCATCACAATCCAAGTAATGGGATTTTCACCAATGCATCTTATGAAGATGAGGGTGCAGAGGCTGATTTTACAAATTTAGAAACCACTATCAATGTCAGTCCTATTCCCACATCAAGGATACACACCATTCATCCTAAAACTCAAATTCTTAGAGATCCAACTTCAGCAATTCAGACAAGGAGCAAAGTGAACAAAAGTTCTGGAGCACATGCTTTTGTAAGTTATATTCAAAAGCAGAAGAGGAATAATCACAAAGACTTCCAACACTGTCTGTTTGCTTGATTTTTATCTCAAATTGAACCCAAGAAAATATCTGAAGCCCTTGAAGATGAAAGTTGGGTTGATGCTATGCAAGAAGAATTGTTGCAGTTCAAGATTCAGAAAGTTTAGGTTCTATTTGACTTGCCTTTTGGGAAGAAGGCAATTAGAACAAAATGGGTTTACTGGAATAAGAAGGATGAAAGAGGTGTAGTAGTTAGAAATAAGGCAAGGTTGGTTGCCCAGGGACATAGACAAGAGGAAGGGATAGACTATGATGAGGTTTTTGCTCCTGTGGCCAGGATTGAAGCCATCAGGATCTTTTTAGCCTTTGCCTCTTATATGGGATTCATAGTTTATCAAATGGATGTGAAAAGTGCCTTCCTGTATGGTACAATTGATGAGGAGGTATATGTGTCTCAACCTCCAGGTTTTATAGATCCTATGTATCCTAAGAAAGTCTACAAAGTTGTGAAAGCTCTATATGGTTTACACCAAGCTCCTAAAGCCTGATATTCCACTTTATCTACTTTCTTGTTGAAGAATGGATACAGAAGAGGAGCTATAGACAAGACTCTTTTCATCAAGAAGGACAAGAAGGATATCATGTTGGTACAAGTATATGTGGATGATATTATTTTTGGTTCTACAAAGAAGTCTTGGTGTGATGAGTTTGAAGCATTGATGAAGAGCAAATTTCAGATGAGTTCCATGGGAGAACTCACCTTCTTTCTTGGATTACAGGTCAAGCAACAAGAAGATGGTATCTTTATAAGTCAGGACAAGTATGTTGCAGAAATCCTGAAGAAGTTTGATTTTATGCATGTGAAGACTGCTAGTACTCCAATTGAGACTCAGAAGCCTTTGACCAAGGATGAAGAAGCTGCTGATGTGGATGTACATTTTTATAGATCTATGATTGGCTCTTTAATGTACTTGACTGCTTCTAGGCCTGATATTATGTTTGCAGTTTGTGCTTGTTCTAGGTTTCAAGTGACTCCAAAGACCTCACATCTTCATGCTGTGAAGAGGATCTTTAGGTACCTCAAAGACAAACCTAAACTAGGCCTTTGGTATCCTAGAGTGTCAACATTTGACTTAGAAGCCTTTTCAGACAGTGACTATGCTGGTGCAAATCTTGACAGGAAATCCACAACAGGAGGTTGTCAATTTCTTGGCAGGAGGCTTATATCTTGGTAGTGTAAGAAGCAGACAATTGTGGCTACTTCTACTACAGAGGCAGAGTATGTTGCTGCTGCCAACTGCCATGGGCAAGTATTGTGGATTCAGAATCAAATGTTGGACTATGGATTTAATTTTATAAACACAAAGATCCACATTGATAATGAAAGCACCATGCATTGTAAAGAATCTAGTGTTTCACTCTAAGACAAAGCATATTGAAATTAGGCACTATTTCATACGGGATGCTTATGAGAAAAAGTTGATACAAGTGACTAAGATTCACACAGATAACAATGTAGCTGATCTTTTGACTAAGGCATTTGATATTAGCAGGTTCAAGTTCTTGGTTGTTACTATTAGGATGATCAATCAATAGGCTGCATTAGTTAAGGGGAGGCAAAATGCTGTGTTGTACAGTTTGTATGGAATGTTCTATGTGCAGAAGGATCTTGACAATAATGATGCTTTTCAAAGAGTTATTTGGGTTCTAAAGAGTTATTAGAGAGGGCTATGGATGGTACTTAAGAACTCTTGTTGCCAAACTTGTTCAAATTTTGGGTGCCAAGAGTCAGTACCGATAGGCTTATAGTTAGTACCGACAGGCAAAGTTTGTACCGCTATAAAGCCGTTAGAGAAAATACCGGTAGGGGTCTAAAGTGTAATTTTTGGCAGTTTCTTTGCAATTAGTATTGCTCCTTCTATATATACCCATCTCAATTACACAATTTATTCACCTAAACTAACCTAATCAATTTCAATTCACAAACCTAAAATTTTTCATCACCGACATTCAATAAAATCGATTCAACAATGGCTGGTTTGGATTTCTGCCCAAAGCATAATATGGTTGCCTACTTGGAAAAGAATGAGTCAAATACTGAATTTCATCAGATTATGGACTTCCTTACACATAGCTCAATTCACTTTGCACTCACTGTAAGTCCCATAGTCTCGACTTTGTTTGTTGAACAGTTCTGGACAACTGCTAAGTCCAGAACAGTCAACAACATGAGTTATATAGATGCCACTGTTGCTGGCAAGCCTGTAACTATCTCAGAGGCATCAATAAGAAGTGATCTTCTTTTTAATGATGCTGATGGAATAGATACTTTAAACAATAAGGCTATATTTGATGCTATTCAGTTAATGGGGTATGAGGGGGATCTAAACACTTTAACTTTTAACAAAGCCCTCTTTTCACCTCAATGGAAATTTATTTTTCATACCATGAATCACTGCATAAGTTCTAAAGGCACTTCTTGGGATCAAATCCCCACTAATATTGCCACTGCAGTGATTTGTTTGACAACTAATCAAAAATACAACTTTTCCAAATTAATTTTTGATGGTATGATGAGACACTTGGATGCTACTAAGAAGTTTGTCATGTATCCAAGATTTTTACAAATCTTTTTGAGCAAACAGTTAAAGGATGTACCTGTGCCTATGGATCATTTTCCAGTACCAACTTTAACTAAAAAGGTTTTGACATTTATGGTTAAGAAAGGTAAAAACTTTTCAGGAAAGGTCACACCTTTGTTTGACTCTATGTTGGTTCAACCAACAGAGGATGAGGGTGAAGTTTCAGAAAGACCATCTGAATCTTAACCAAAACTCTCTCCTAATCACCCAAGTGAAGACCAACCTGAATCACAGCCTGCCCCATCTGTCAGACCTTTTACTTCTACCTATATTCTAGATCTCAATCCAGAGGGCTCTGGTGGGGATCATGGAGGTCAGTCATCTAATGATGGATCCCTATTAGGGAATGAGGGTCGCCTGATACTCCAAAGTGTATATGCTCTTTGTGTGTCTTTATGTAAGCAGGTCACAGCTCAGGCTTCTGAAATTAAAGCTTTGAAGGCTCGGATCAAGAAGCTAAAGAAGCAAGCTTGACCAGTTATCAATCATCACACAGCTTGGTTGAAGGCTACTATGTTGAAGAAACAGCTAAAAGAGAAGGATATAAAGAAATCAAAGAAGAGGAGTGTATCCAAAAAGGGGAGGAAAGTTGTCAAATCTTCCAAAGGTGCACCATCTGTGCCATCAAACACTAATTGGGATGATCTAGATTATTTGGAAGCTACTTTAGATGAAGCTATGGACTACACTCTTGCTAAAGATGAAGGGAAGACGGATTCCAAAGTTGATGAAAAGGGAGAAAGTACTGCTCATCAACAAAGTACCGACAAGCAAAATGAGAGTACCGACAAGCAAGATGAAGGTACCGACAGAACAAAACAAAGTACCGATAGACAAGTTGAAGGTACTGCTGATGTTAAAGATGGAGATTCAAGGAAAAGTGCTTCTCTAACAACTCCAACAATAACTTCAACAACTACTCCAACAATTTTTGGTGATGATGAGACTATTGCACAAGTTCTTGTGACAATGAGTCAGATCAAACAGAAGGAAAAAGAAAAAGGAGTAGAGCTTAGAAATGTTGAAGATATTGAGAGACCAAGGCCTACATCAACAATCTCTGTATTTACTTTGAAGCCTTTGCCTAAGATTGATTCAAAAGATAAAGGCAAGAAAAGGATTGAAGAATATGAATCTGACACTGAATCAGACGACATCAATGAAGCTGAAAAGAAGTTTAAAATGCTTGCCCATGATGAGGAGATTGCAAGAAAGGTTCAAGAAGAATGGGAAGCAGAAGAGGAGAAGAAAAGGTTGGCTGAAGAAGAAGCTACTAAGGCTACACTCACAAATGAGTATGACTTCATTCAGGCAAGACTTGATGCAGACAAGATTCTTGCTGAAAAGCTTCAAGAAGAAGAGAGAGAAAAATTTACCATCGAAGAGAGAGCCTAGTTGCTTCATGATACCATTGCTGCACAAAGGAGATTTCTTGCTCAACAAAGATCTGAGGTTATCAGAAACAAACCTCCTTCAAGAACTCAGCTGAGAAACTAAATGATGACATATTTGAAGCATGTTGAAGGAAAGAAGCATTCTGATTTAAAGACCAAATTTTTTGAAGAAATACACGTTTTGTATGAAAAGGTAAAAAGGTCTGATGAAATCTTCATTGCTATTGGTTCTGTTGAGGATGAGAGACTAATAAAAGATTTGAACAAGAAAGCTGCTGGTATAAAGAAAGCTGACAGTATTAAGGAGGAAAGTAAAGAAGAAGAAGGTACCAAAAAGAGAAACTTGGTACAGGGAAATATGATGAAAGTCACAGGATAAGAAGAGGATTCAGACAAGTCACTTCTGAGGATGATGAAACTAATAGTGAGAAAGAGAATGATGAGCTGAGATTATGCTTAACAATAGCTCTAGATGAGGACAAGGAGATAGATTATGAAATACTTGACAAGAACTATCCTATCACGGAATGGAAATCTTAGTATCTTGGAATTAAACCACAGTATGATGAAACTAAAGACTTAAAAGAAATTAATCTAATGTGGGTGATTAGAAGCAATGGAACAATAGGAGATACTTTTAGGTACGCTTGTGAGGGTACTTTCCATATTTGTATGAGATGATTTGTTGTGAGTATATCTACTTGTGATGGACAAATACCAAGATGACTGAATACCTAAAGTTTTTGATAAAGTTTTAGGGGGATGATTTTATGATAATGTTCAATCAAGTGATGGGAGATGAGTTTTGGAACTCACAACAGATTGGACTGTAGTAAGGGGAAGCTATATGGTTCTTCAGGTGGTACTTAACTTTAATGACTGAGGCAGGATTAGTCATTCATATGCTTGTTGAGAAAAAGTATCCTTTGAGAAAGAAAGTACTGTTAAAAATGCTAGAATTGAAGTTGGAATCTAAAGAAGACAATACTATGGCATTGGAGTTGATTAGATTTGTCAAGAAGTTAATTGCAGAGTTGGAACCTGAAAACTCTGATAGAGATGAGGATGATCTTTGAGTGATGGTTTCAAAACCACACAACAAATGGTCATCAGTTCACCATGTTTCCAACAGTCTAAGAACTGGGCCTAGTCCAATAAGCAAACGTACTTGTGGTAAAGACTTCTCTAAATCTGTTTATGGTTGACCAATTTACCAAAAATTGTATGGTTCTCACTCACTGTGCTCACAGTAAAGAGTTGGTAGTCCAGGACCCCCCCCCCCCCCCCCCCCCCCACCCACACCTCCAAACAGTTCTGGTAAAGACAAATTCAAAATCTGTTGATAGCTGATAGTTTGCTAAAAACTATATGGTTATCAATGCACCATGTGTATGGCAAATGAAGCATTGGACTAGTCACAACAAGCAAATGTTTTTGGTTTAAGGACAAATCACATCCGTTGATAGTTGATTGTTTACTCAAAACTTATAAAGGGTTCTCAATTCTCTCTTGTTTTTTACATTGAAGAATTGGCTATCCTAGACAAAAACGGCTACTGGTAATGGATATCACAATCCGTTAATGGCTGGTAGTTTGCCAAAAACTTCAGCTAAGAAACCAAATGATGACATATTTAAAACATGTTAGAGGCAAGAAGCATTCTGATCTGAAGACCAAGAGTTTAGAAGAAATACAAGTTCTGTATGAAAAGATAAAAAGGTCTGATGATAACTTCATTGCTATTGGTTCTGCTGATGATGAAAGAATGATCAAAGGTCAGATCAAGATTTCACAGAGTGTTTGGATACATCCTCCAAGAGTTCAAGAAAAGTAAACTGAAGAAACATGAAAGTTAACAAGTTGAACAATCATGTTTAGGGGAGGATTGTTGGGAATTATGTTTCTTGACTTAGTACCGTTAGTTAAGAACTTAGTACTGATAGTTGTAATAGTTAGTACCGACAGTTATAGTCTGTACCGTTAGTATTAGTTTGTACCGCCAGTACAAAATAGTTAGTACCGTTTAAGAGATATGCATGAGATATTATAGGAAAAGAAAAGATATGCATTAATGGTATGCATTATCTTCTACGCGTTTTGTAAGTCGATTAGGGTTTTTCCTTTGTGTATAAAAAGGACCCTATGGCATTAGAGAAGAGAAATCACACAATAGAAAAGCAATCTCATAGTTAGTAATCTGTAACCATTTTGGCAGATTAATATAAAAGTTTAGTTATTAATATTCATTGTTCTTCTTAGCATTATAAGTTAGTTTCCGCATAACTTATAGTGTTCATAGTCATTGTTTCTCCTATAGTTTGTGTGGAACTATCCATATTGGCTATAACCCTTAACAGGCTAGAAAGATCTATATTGAATTGGGATCTACATGTTTTAAAATGGTATAAATTTCATAAGGCAATAACATATCAAAAAAAGGTAATAAGCTATTCAGTTTTCCAAGCCTAAAACAGAAAGTCCTTCATAGGTAGTCTCATACAAGTATATCTTGTCAGCCTACTTTTCATAGACTAATATTTAAGGCAATAACTAAATGAATGTCCTTCTAGAAACCAGGTCTAGTTCAAGGCCAAAACTAAAGGAACAAAGAGAATTTAATTAAACGATGAATACTGTTTGTTTTAAAATGGTGTAAATTTATAAGCCAACTACTAAAATCATGTCCATTCAAGTCTTGAAAATCATACAACCTAAACAAAATAGTGTTCACAAACTAAACTAGTTGTACGCTAATGGAACTAAACTATATAAGCTTATCAAGGAAGTAACCCATCTAGCAACTATTTGCAGATCATTGTCATGTCAAATTTAAGGCAGTAACTACATTAATGTCCATCTAAGCCACTAGAAATTTAAGGCAGTAACTACAATATATGAGTTACTGTGTGATTTGAAATGGTGTAAGAAGGTAGTAACTACATTTATGTCCATCTAACCCACTTGCCTTTATATAACAATGGCAAACTAACCCAATGAAAAACAAAAAAAGCAAAGCAACCCATTCAATTATTTACATGAATATCATTTTGGAAAAAGATCAAACATTTTTTAAATAATTTAACATATAACGAATAACAAGATGAATAAAACATATAAATTACCTTCCCAAACCACATAATGTGAATGTGTATCTGAATTAAGAACCCTAATTCCCATATCTCAATTAAGAACACTAAATTATCAATTGTATCAAAAATGCTTCAACCATAATTTTGTTACAATTTTTAAACACAGATCTAAGTTACTGGCGATTCGAAATGATGAAATCAATTTTCCTTCATTAACAAAAGTGTTTAGAGAGGTTGAGCGTGTATGTGTCTGTGTGTGTTAGTGTGGGTGGGTGGGTTGTGTTTAATGTTCACGAGGCCTAAGAAAAAAAGTTAAAAAATGAAACTACTATTACACCTACTAAGTCGCATAAGATGAGTACAAGTTGCATAAGAAAAAAAATATTATTTTAGTTTTTCAAAATTTTATTAAAAAATTAATAAAATACAAGTCGCATAAATGGATAGTCAAAGTCGCATAACAAAAGTGTCTTACACATTGTATTTTTTTCTTACACAAGTGTACTTCCAAATAGTATATAAAAAGCACACACCTTAATATTTTAATGAAGTTGCATAAGTCGCATGAGTCGCATATGATCGCATAAAAAATTAAGGGCAATTAGGTAAGCCATTTCCAATTAGGGCATTCTTTGAATCACCCTAAGAAAATTGAGGCACAAATGGAATTAGCCCTTATAAAATACACATAACAAAACTAAGAGCATTGGGTGTCATCGCCAAGGGCTGCAAGGCCTTTTGGAGCTCGCCAACCCAACGCCACGACACCGCCCCTAGCGCCAAATGGGTTGCACAGTCTTGAGCGTCAATCCACTCCATGCGTTATAACGTGAGAAGGGGAGGTTTCGTGACCGCTGATAACTATTTATTACATCTTGTGTGTGTTTTTCAAAAACAAAGTGTGTTTGAAGTGGGTTTTTTTGCAGCTTAAAGCTATAGGGAAGAAGATGAAGAAGTTGTGCTATTTTCAAAAAGCCTCTTATACTTTGTGCTAGTATGAAAACATCCTATATAAATTCCATATATATTTTGTATGCGCATTATACTAAGTAGTACATATAATTTTATGTAATGTTTAGTTAACATTACATAGTTTTATGTAATCTTGTTTTCTCATAATCTATGGTATCGACCGCTCAGTGAAGCTTTCGTTTCCAGTATACTCTAGTCTCATAGGAGAATAGCATTGGTGAAATTTCGTTCAGTCTGATCTATGAAGTTCTAACATCTTGTTATATGCAACTTTGCCAACTTTAACCCTTTTGGATGGTTTTCTAATTTATTTCGAAGAGCGGGTAAATTCATCCAAATAGTTACGGCTCTAAAGTTGACATGTTGCTTTATGAAAGAAATTGTATATTGATATAAAACAAAATTATTAAAAGAGTTACTTTTCGCAAATAATTTTTAAATCTTTTTCTCAAATATTTAAAAATGATAAGTAACGAGGATGTAAGCTCGCGCTTCGCTGCGAGATGTTGGCATATGTGAATGTTCCGTGCGTTGTCGGAGGATGAACATTCTAATAAGCTTCGCATTACAACATATTGAAAAACAAAATGATAATTACTGGTGACGCGCGAGCTCACCCCTTAAAACCTATCTATGTATGACATAAATACACCAAGGGACGAAATCACGCGAGATCAAGAAAACC
>BQNB010201661.1:0-10895 GCA_026074375.1 Tanacetum coccineum
TTCTTTAGAAGCAGCTTTGGCTTTACTCATGTTGATGAGAAGTGTAGCAATTGTTTCATCATCACCAAATGTCATAGAACTGGGTGTTTGAGTGGATGTTTGAGAGGCTTTAGAAGCATTTTCTTCCTTAGTTTGATCTTCAGTACCTTCCTTTTGTTCATCAGTAATAACTTTGTCTTCAGTACCTTCTCTTTGCTCTTCAGTACTTTCAAAGATCTCTTCAAAACTCTCATTGGTTTCTTCAGTACCTTCAACTTGTTCATCAGTACTAACTTTGGATTCGTCGGTACTAACTTTTGGACTCCTTCCTTTACAGTACTAACTCCATCTTCAGTACTAAGTCTTTGTTCATCAAGCTCCTTGACTTCATCCATCATTTCACCTGTCCTCCCTTCACTTTGAGCATCTTCTGTTTCCATTTGATCAATTTTATCTTCAGGCATTTCATCAAACAGAGGATGTCTGTGAACTTCTGATTCTCCTTTTGCTTTCTTCCTCCCTTGTTTAGATACATTCTTTTTGTGCACCTTGGAGTAGATTTTCTTTGGGAATCTTTGTTTTAATGAGATAATCTTCAGATATTCTTTATAATGTTTGATGACAGGTTTAGCTTGCTTCTTTGAGCTTTGTGATCTAAGCCTTAAGAGTTTAATTTTCCTTGGCTAGATCTGAAAAACCTGTTGCCTAAAGCGATACAAAGCTCATTAGAATTTGGAGAGTCATGTCATCCTTATTCCCTGAAAGGGATGCATCATTGGATGAATGATCTCCAAGATTCTCACCAGTAGGTTCTGGGATTGAATCAGGAACAATAGGAGTGGGTGAAGGTTCTGGGGAAGGTCTTGGTGAAGGTTCAGGTTGTTGCTCAAAAGGTACCTCACTTGGTTGAGCAGAAGATGAGTCAGGCAGTGACTCATTTGGGATTTCACCAGTGGGAGTAGGAGAGGGTGATGGTTGTTCAACAGATAGTCTTTCTGAGGAAGCACCCTCATCCTGTATTGGTTGGACCAACATAGTATCAAACAAAGGTGTAACTTTGCCTGAGAAATGTTTTTGCTCTTCTTATCTTAAAAATGAAAAACTTTACTAGTTAAACTATTTACAGGAAAGTGATCTAAAGGTACAGATATATTAGCTAATTGTCTATCTAAAAATATAGAAATAACGAGGATACATGACAACCTTCTTTTTGCCTCTAGTGTCTACGCATACCATCAAAAAATTAATTGGAAAAATTATACTTTTGATTAGTTGTTAAATAAATTACAGCTGTGGCCAATTATTTGTCGAACTTGATCCCAATAGGTACTTTTTGGAACTTAATCAATGATTAATTGTGTGCATAAAACTCCTTGGGGTGGAAAACAATGCTTTATTAAATGTTAACCACAATTAAATCCCCCTCTATCCATAGTGAATAGCATTAAGATAGCTTGATTTGGTAGGGTCTATTCATCAGCATCATCACAAATTAGGATCAGTTCGAATAGATGCCTCAAGAGATAGACCACAAACTTTGCCAATACTTTGGCAGTTATGGCTAAAATGTTGATTGTTTGGGACTTAGCAGACGTCCAAAAACTGTTCAAGAAGGTGGTCGAAACACCGGACTTACTGTGAGCGCGTGATAAATATAAATTCTTCGAAGAAAATCAATGGACTTCATTGAAACTCAACATTCCCTTCAGTCTTTATCCAAGTATGCGATCCTGTTGTGCTTAGGACAGGACTCAAGCGGCAGCCAATTGTTGCTCTAGAAGGAGAGAGATCGTCGATAAGAGAGATTAGGGCTTGTAATGAAGAATGTTAGTTAGAGAAATTGCTTGAGTAAGTGTGCACTTGAGATGGATTCTTATTAGGTTTAGGAGACCTAATTTTAAAGAAAACGTTCCAATTTACACTTTGTAGCTGGCGGTATTTTTCTCCATGTCTTTTTAGCGTACAAACTTGCCAACGGTACTAACTTTTGCCTGGTCGGTACTACTTTGTCCAAACAAAAGATGAAACAATGTAAAAACAAAGTACACATCAAATGAATGCTTCAGCACCTACATAGCTTCGTCTTTGTGACTCTCTAAATCTTCTTAAAGCATTGACAAGCATCACTTCTAGTTAATGTGTATCCATACAATAGTAAAAATTTTTTTTAGACTGACCCATCTAACCATGACTCACTATTCAGGTGGCCGAACCAACTTCCCCTCACCATCAACACATACTAACCATTTTTACCTGGCACACACCGGTCCAATGGTATGCATCCCCTTTGATGTCAAACATGACATAGACCCGTCTCTTGGTGGGTTGAACCACACCTGCAAATACTCTTTGGATGGTCTACATAATCTCATGTCTTCAAAATGCTTCACAAGCGAATTCTTAGACTTAAGCACGTGGTTTGTCCATAGGTTTCCGATTCAGGTATACAACAAGTTTCTGGTCCAATTGCTACCGGAAAGTGTGCGGACCACTTGTTGGTACGGTTAGCTATGCTTGCATGATGGTGATTGAATGTTGATGGGTAGAAAGGTGGAGCATAAGGTTTTAGGGGTTTCTTGGAACAAGTTTGATTTGCCATGGTGTGTTTTACCTCTTTTATCCACAGATGACCCATTCATATTGCCTCCCTTTAACCAATGTAGCTTATGGATTTATCATCCCAATTGAAACAACCCGAATCTGAATCGGCTAACTCCTAATGCTCTGGTTAGTAGATCAGTACATTGTATAGTGTGGATCTTACGCACCTGTATGCAGTTTTCTATATGCATATGTTGAAGTGGTGCCAATCGCAATATGCTTTGTCATCGAATGATATACTGGATTCTTAACAATTGCAATGGTGCTGTTCATTATCAATGTACGATCTTTGTGTTCATACGTTGAACCCATAGTCTAACATTGGATTTTGGAATCCATGAACTTGACAAAGTCAACTTTGAAGCAGGCAATACATATTCGGCTTCTTTTTATTTTTTTTTTTTTTTTTTTTTTTTTTTTTTTATTTTTTTTATGTTTGTAGAAAGTGGCCACAATGGTTTGCTTTTTGCATTGCCAAGTAATGAGTCTCCTGCCAAGAAATTGACAACCTCCTGTTGTGGATATCCTGTCAAGATTTGCCTCCTGCCTAATCCACTATCTGGTAGGATTCCACGTCAAATGAAGACTCTTAGGATACCAAAGGCCAGTGAGGGTTTTACCTTTAGGTACTAAAACTTCTTTTAACACAAACACTTGTAAATGAGGAGGTCTTTGAGTGACTTGAAACTCGAAAAAGCACAGACTGCAAACATAATGTCAGGCCTAGAAGCAGTCACATACATTAAGGAGCCAATCATTGACCTATAGAGATGGACATCAACATCACTGGCTTCCTCATCTTTGACTAAAGGCTTCTGAGTCTCAATTGGTGTACTGGCAGTCTTAACACTTGCAAAGTCAAACTTCTTCAGGATTTCAGCAACATACTTATCCTGGCTAATAAAAATACCATCTGGTTTCTGTTTGACTTGTAGGCCAAGAAAGAAAGTGAGCTCTCCCATTGAACTCATCTGAAATCTACTCTTCATCAATGCTCAACTCTTTTTAATCACACCAAAGACTTCTTTTGTGACCCAAAGATGATATCATTACATAGACTTGAACTAATATGATATTCTGTTTGTTATTTCTTTAGGAAAAGCGTTTTGTCAAGTGTTCTCTTCTGTATCCATTATTCAACATGAAAGTGGATAAAGTAGGCCTACCTATGCTCTGGGAGCTTGATGTAACCCATACAGAGCTTTAAACACTTGTAGGACTTTTCTCAGGAGACTTAGGATCTAGGGAAACCTGGTGTTGAGTCACATATACCTTTCATCAATCTTGCCCTAAGAAAGGCACTTTTCCCATCATCTGATAGACTATAAAGCCCATATATGAGGCAAATGCTAAAAGAATCCTTATGGCTTCAAGCCTAGCCACAGGAGCAAAAACTTCATCATAGTCTATTCCTTCCTCTTGCCTGTGTCCCTGAGCAACCAATCTAGCTTTGGTTCTGACAACCCACTCCTCTTTATCCTTCTTATTTTCGGTAGACCCATTTGTACTGATAGCCTTTGTCCCATTTGAAGGCAAATCTACTAAGATCAAACCTTTTTGATATCACAAACTGCAAACAATTCTTCTAGCCTAGCATCAACCCAACTTTTATCTTCAAGAGTATCTGAAATCTTCTTGGGTGCATGTTGAGCTAGAAAACAGCAAACACACAATACTGAAGTCCCTTTATGATTACTTTCTCTTTGCTTTTGACATAACTAACAAAAAGCATGAGCTTCAGAAATTTTATTTACTTTCCTTCTTGTTTGTACTGTTGCTTTTGGCTCTCCAGAATAAGTGCTGAAGGATGAGATGGATTAATGCTGATGTGGGAAGGGACTAACATTCACAACTGTTTCCAAATTTGTGAAGGTCAGCCTTGCACCTCCTCATCATCGATGAATGTGTAAAAACAAAACACAATAACAAAGATACCATCAGTAGTATCTTCATGAATACCCTCAAGTGGAGGTATTTCAAAGTCATCTTCTTGGGAATTGGTTGTGACAGAAAGAGTTGGTCCCTCTTTTGGACTGGCAGTACTAACTGGGTTAGTACCGCTAGTATTAACAAGGTTAGTACGCTTAGCTTTAGCTGTTGTTATCTATTACTAAAAATGTTAGTATGCTAGACTAGCAGGCTCCTGCCTGCGGTAACCAAGTTCTCAGTTTTTGTTCAAGATTCTTTCCTGGAGCTTCTGTTCCTCATTAGCTTCCTTTTCTTGCCTTTGAAGTCTTGCAAGATCATCCAGAAAGACTTGTTTTTCCTCTCTTGGAGTTCCTCTCTTATGATTTGATTTTGAAGCAGATGAGTTTGTGGAAGAATAAGAATTCCATATTGGCAGTTCAAAGTAGTCTTGATCAGATTCATTTTCTTTTTTAGAATCCCCAGCATCAATTTTGTCTTTGGAACATGTATTTTGGTTAGATTCTTGTTGACCTGCATGAATGTTAGCTTGATTCTCTAATCTAACATGACTGATAGTTCTAGAAGAGTCAAATAATCAAGGGTCCAAAAGTAATTTGGTCCTTTCCCTGCAACATTGGGTTTGTTCTCTAAGAAGTTTATGTGCAATTTACTTCACACCCCTTTTGGGTAACTAAAATTATATACTTCTAAACGCCTTGGCTTGTAGAGTATACCCAACCAAAATCCGTCATCAGGATTTTCCAGCAAAACTTGCTAAGTGGTCTATGGTGTTCAAGATGGTCCACATGGCACCCAAAAGGTCTTATATAATTATAATTGGTGGTCTTACCAGTTAAAAGTTTCATTAGGTGTCTTTTTATGAGGTTTGTCCACTAATACCCTGTTTAGAAATAACAAGCTAGTACTAACTGCTTCAGCCCAAAAAAGTGTTAGGTAAAAATGAATCTGCACGCATGGTCCTTGCTGCTCAATACGGGTTCCTGTGCTTTCTTTAGCATCTCCATTTTTGTTGTGGAGTTCTGGCATTGCTGTATTCCATCTGTGATCCTTTTTAACCCCAGAATTCAAATAACATCCGTTTTTAATTCTGTTCCATTATCACAATCTAATAGTTTTTACCTTTGATTCAATTTGGTTCTCGTAATTTGTCTGATAAAGTCCTTAAGGAGTACTTGGTTCATCCTTAGTCTCAAGAAAAAAGGTCCACTCAATCTGCTACAATCATCAGTTGATAACCAAACCATAGGTCTTATGGTTTATAGCTCCTTCACAGATTGTAGGTCCAACAAGTCATATGAAGTCGTTGTAGAGTGTGGCTAATTGAGCTAACTAACTTGGCTTACATAGAGTTGTGTTGCTTCCTTTCTGACACGCCACCCAGTGGTGGTCATTTTGAAAAAGCTTTGTAGGTAAACCTCTTACAAGATTTCCTTTCACAAGTCTGTTTAGGTTTTTGAAATTTACAACCAGCCTCCTATGCCATTTGGTAGATTCATCGTTGTAGCCTTTGCAATTAACAAGACCAAACCTCTAAGGGCCATGTCTCTAAATTGAAAACTGTTCATATTATTTTTGTCTGGGGACTTTAAGCCATACTGATTTTCATCAAGGTAACTTAAAAATCAGGTGACCAAACAAGACATTCCGAGTCTGTAAACAGAAACCTGTTTCTTTTTGTACTATTTGTGACAATAGAAAAAGGAGATGAAAGGGCTGGAAGTTCTTTCACAAAGCTTACATCCTCAAAATCTAACTTACCAGTTTTATTTTCCCTTTTCAAGTCTTAGCCTTTACTACCCTCCAAAGGCAAACAGGGCCCCACCATTAAAGTCTTGAAAGTAGCAAGGTAAGCCTTGTTCCTGCATGTGCTGGAGACAAATCCAATATCAATTAATTCCTTTATCTTTAGACGTTCTATGAGGATTATCTGCCATTTAAAAGAAAGTGATTAGACTCTCTTAGGGGACCCAAGCGGTTTGGCTTGGAGTCTGGCTAGTGGATCTTTGAAGTTGATAATTTCTACGCTTGATACCATTGATTTGAGAGATTAATGTTGTATCTGTTTTTCTTCCATTTCACCACCGCTGAGGACTTAACAGCAGTGACCCATTTTTCCCCAACAGTACTAACTTCTTTTACCTTAACAGTATAAACCTTTTGGTTTGAAAATTTGTTTTTAGTACTGTTGTTCTTTTGAAAGGCCTTGATGAAGGTGAATGAGTTTTGTGAAAAACATTTGCTGGTCTAACATCCATTCACAATGGGCTTACAAATATCACTTTCAGGGCAGTGCTAGTTAGTTTGTCTGTTTGTTAACCTTTTGTCTAGAGTACTAACTTTGGTAGTACTGTTATCTCTTAGCATATTAACTGGATTATTTCCAGTTCTTGTTTGTACTGCTAAAGATACAAATTGATTTTGTTTATTTACCCTTTGAACATTGTTCCATGTTTGTTTCTCTCCTTGACCTTACCTTAGACATTTTTGTTTGTTTATTTCAACTTGTTTAGCCAATTTTACATGATAATTCACAAATCTTATTAAATGACTAAACCTTCCACAAACAAAACATGCTCTTTCAGTAATCCCATTCCCCAACTCTTTGTTGTTAATTTTAGGTTTTTGACTATGTGTAGACTGATTCTTAACATTTTCCCTAGGTGTATTTACTTGCTTGTTAGCAAAACTAGGTGTATCAATCCTTTTAGTTTGCAGACACATACTCCTCATCACATATGATTCATACTTCAATGATCGGAAACATCAGACAACCTTAGGTTGAACTTTTATATTTGATTCATTGACAACTGGTTTCAGACACTAATCAGAAGGTTCGGTTACTCATGTTAGAACCACAGGTATCAAGTTCAGTTGTTTGGGATTCAAATTCACTTGGTTGAGTCTTTTCTGGACCATATGTATATTGTGAGTCATCTATTTCAATATCAGGTCCAGAGGGCAGATAATTCCTTGTCATGGGTGGGGGTACGCTTGATTTAAATGTGTTTACAAAGCTTTTTATGCAAAGGTAGATTTTCAAAATCACTTTCAGCTCTTTAAAGACACTTTGCAATAACTATTTTCATAACTCAAAATCCCACTATATCTGTAATCACCATACCCAAGTCCAAATTTATCCCTGGCACTTATATGAGAATTCACAATTTTACCAAGATTTTTTGAAGAATGATTCCATTTGTCTACTATTACTTCTAAATCATCTTTTTCTTTTTGAGCTTTAGCCAAACAATTTCTTATGTAGGTTAGAAACATATGTTTTTCATCTAAATTATTTTCATAAATTTGATTTTTTGTTCCATACCAAAGGTTGACCTTGTTGATGGGGCAACTAACGTGCTTCAACTTTTTAAGACCGTGAGTGTAAGCCTTTATGTTCTACGCTAGAATCAATAAGTTCCTCTCTCTGAGCATCATATAGTCTTTTAAGGTTAGCATAAGACTCTTTACACTCAATTAAACAGGAAGTTACCTGTGTGTTTGATCCTGAGCTATTGCTAGCCATGAAAGCATAATTTTCATTATCTTCTGAATGAGTTATCCAATCAACACTTTCTCCATCAACTGTCACCAATGCTTTAGACTTTTCTTTCCAGTTTGCTCCTATCTTTATTTTCAGGATTTCATCCATCCCTCCACTGTAATTTCCTTTGTTCTCCTCTCTCTTGCAAAATGCCCCGTTTTGTGGCAGTTGTAGCATTCCACTTGGTTTTATCAAAACCAACAGGTTCTTTTGCATCAAACTGTAGGTTTCTACCAGTCTTCTTGTAGAACTTCTTTATTCTCATGGAGATCATTGCCACTTGCTATTTTAAGTCCATTTCTTCAAGGTCATATTCATAATTGGTCTAGTCCTATGATCCAGTTGCGGACAAACTATTGACTTGCAAGCAAGGAATATTGATGAATTTTTGTTAATGCTTTGACTTATGACCAGAAGTATTGGGAAAATCACAGCGGTTACTAACACTCATTAGTATGTTGGTTTTTCAGAAACAAATGCTACATTTTAGCAAGTTGGAGATGTGCCGTAGGCCTTTTAACAATTCATTTTCAAAAGACTCGTAGATTGTTGTACACGTCAGCATAACTGAGCTGTCTATTCCTGGTTGTTCTCCTAATAAGGGAAACTGTACAAGCAGACGGGTAGAGAATCTTAGACATTTCTGATTTGATCTTCAGTAGGATAACGGGCTCCATTGAATCTCTAACTGACAGCCTGGAGAACCTTTGGAATCTCTCTAGCGCCCTTTGTGCAATCCCATCGAGTTGGATACAGTTGATCCTTCAAACTGTTGCTCTTAAAGGTGTACTTCTGCATCTTTTTTGGATTCATCATTTCACCAAATCTGGATTTGATGGCATTCACATTTCTTTTGCATCAGTCATCTTATGGAATTTAGCTAGATGATCTTCTGGTATGGCCATAAGCAAGGTGGTCCTAGCTTTTCTTTCTCTTTCTCTGGCCACTATTTCTTCACCTGTTTTAGGAGGCAGAATTTTAATTTGTCCTGATGTATCAGTTGTGACTGACACAGGACCATTTCCATTTTGGATAACCTCCCAAATTGGATAGTCTGTATGAGCCAGATAGTGTTCTATCTTCATAGCCCATATATCATATTCTCCCTTTTGAGCTTAGGTATCTTGAACTGGTTGAGGGACTGTATGAGGAGTTTGTTGTGTTGGAGTTCTGTTTGTCTCTTGTGGAGGTGGTGGTGGTGGATTTTCATTTTGTGTTCCAGACATGTTTAGATTTGTTGGTTGGAGATGAATAACTGGTTTTTAACTGTTCTTCTTATTCAGAGTTTCTCAAGGCTCTGATACCACTTGTAGGTCCTAATGTAAACTGAATGGATCTTTGCAGCCTATAAAGGATGATAGCCAGGATGTATAAATACAAATGACTATGTAGAAACAATGACTATGAATACTATGTGTTAATGCGGAATCTTAACACATGTACTAAGAAGAACAATGAACAACTGAATAACAACTTTGTTAATGTGTTCTTGAATATTACAGATTGCTAACTATGATATATGTTCTGTATGATCTTGTGTAGAACTGTTATCTCTAACTATGCCTAGGGTTCCTTTTATATATATATAGGATAACCCTCACAAAGGCATACCTATCTTTTATAAAATATTCATAAATATCTTTAAATATCTCCAACGGTACTCCCCCCCCCCACCCCCCAACTAACTTTCTACTATCGGTACTAACTATCTAACAGTACTTAATACTTTGTACTGTCGGTACTAAGTATAACTGACAGTACTAACTATTGTACTGTCGGTACTAAGTTAAGAAAACATTAATCCTAACAACTTTTCCCAAATTTTTTAGATTTTCCCGTATTGTTTAGTATTTTTATCTTTAATTCTTTAACATTGTTTTTAATTGAATTGAAAAATTAAATAAAAATCAAAAAAATATATTTTTTGTAGAAAATTTTATTTATCATTAAAAGCCACAAACTACACTTATGCGCTCTTAAGATTTCCAACTAATCCTTGTTTAGCATCTAACTCATAATTAACTCTATCATTTCTCGTTCTTCGCAAATTTAAAATATTTAATAAAAAGATCCGCGAATGCTTGGTCTAAAAGTTAAGGAACAAGCTAGAGCGCAACATGCTCAATCGAGTTAAAATTTATTCTTATTCTACCCAACAGGAAAGTCAACATTGTGATAAAACACTTATTTTATTTTTGACAATTTTCAATTTTTTTCATTTTTTTGGTATTTTGGTGGCAAAAACGGGATTACGTGAAAACAACGGCTGCAGGTACAATCAAATCAAAAGACCCCCCCCCCCATACTAGAATTGAACATTGTCCTCAATGTTTTAATAATGGTCTCTACGTAAATCTAAAGCCGTTTATTAAGTATGCTCAAAGATAAACGTTAGTTGATAAGATTAGGATATTTGATTCCCATAATGAAGCTGAGGATTGAAGCTCGAGTGAATGGAGGACAAAACCACGAGCACGAGAGGCTTCAAAAATCCGGGCAATCCTGGACATACAACACAAAACACAAAGCACGGAAAAGGCAGAGGCGAGCCTCCTCACAAAACACTTATTCATTAATAAAACGATAAGGATAAGCATGGGTTGCCACCCACGAAGCGCTTATTTTTGTTAACCAAGTCTTGAGCCTGACTTGATCCCCCATACTTGAGCTGGTCAAGGAGGATAGAAATGAAGAAATGGAACATCCAAGATAGGAATGTTCTATCCATGAATCAACATCAGGCTTTTATGATGAAAAAGCCTGGAAGCTTTAAAGCCCCGATGTGATGAAGAAGGAGGAGATTTCTCCTTTGAAGCAAGAACATCATGATTGAAAACTTTGTCTT
>BQNB010201662.1:0-10895 GCA_026074375.1 Tanacetum coccineum
AGTCAACTTAACCTCCTCAGTTTCAACAGTTTGCCTCCCCTCATCCATAGCTTCCTCAATTTCCATGTACTCCATACCATGATCTGCATCTTGATCATCGAAGACAGTACTGTCATCCAAAGTTGATTCAGGTTTAGACTTTTTCCTTCCCTGTTTAGATACAGACTCCTTCTTTCCAAATCTCTTCTTCATGGATAATTTGTTTACACTCTTTAACCATGCCCTGTGGTGTGAGATGCTTGGCTTGCACTTCTTTTCTAACTTCTTGAAATCTAAACTGTACACTTCATTCTGTCTAGGAGCTCTAAGTACAACTTGACTTTCATCAAGAAGCTTAAAGCTTTACCCGTTATTTTACCTCATTTGGGATCACTTCCAAAAGCCACAAAGCCTCTATTGTAATCTTTATAGTCTGAAAGATAAGCTTTGTTACCAGTCACATGGCTAGAGCAACCACTATCCACCACTGCATGATCTTATAGAATGCTTTTTGGATTGCCTTGCATAATAAGTAAGAGAAATTAGTATCTCTTAGGGACCCAAGTCATCACAGACTTGGATATCCCTTTTGGGTCAACATACTCAAACTTTTTGAGTATGAAAGATCCTTTTTCTTTGGACTCATGATCCATGTAATTTTCCTTGGGCCTCCAAACCCACCTTGAATTCTTAAGAGCATTATCCATCTTACCCTTACCAGTATTAACTACTACTCTTATCCTAGCAGTAGTCATATTTTTAACCCTAGAAATTTTAACATCTTGTTTTAAGTCTTTGGGTCTAGTAACTGGTCTTTTGTAATAAGACCTCTTGATTGGTGAATATGAGGCTCGTGGTCTTATATTGTCCATTCTTGGGTAAATTGGTCTAATAGCACTACCAGTTTGTGCTATTTTTGGGGCAAATTGCCTAGCAGTACTAATAGTATGTACTACTATTTTCCCATTTGGCATAACAGGATTAACCAAACCTGTCCTGGTTAGTACTCCTGATGGGACAAAAGTCCTTCTTGCTTGAGGGTATTTTAGATTATTTGAAATTTTTTTGTTGATTAACCCTTTTAGCATAATCCCAAACTAGTTTGATCACCCTTTGACCAGTATTGACCATAGTTTTCAGCTTAGGTTCTGGACTCTTTTTGTCATAAAAATCACAATCTTTGATCAAATGGTTAGTACTTTTACAGACAAAGCAAGCTTTTATTTTCTTAAATCCAATCCCTTCTTTCTGAGAAATTTGACCAATTTTATCAACTCGATTTCTAACTGTTTGAGTCTCATTAGTCTTAACAGGACTAATTGTCTTTACAGCAGACATATCATCCTCATCATCTGAGTTCCAATCCTCAATGATGACTTTGTCTCTGTTAATCTTTGGTTTAGGCACAACTGATTCATAGACTGACTTAGGTTTTTCAATGTTTACTTCATTTGTTTTACCTACAGTCTTACTAGTTTTAGATTTACTAGTATCAGTATTAAGCTCATTTGTTTTTGACTAAATAATTTTCTTTCTAATGGCATATTCATCTAAACCTGCAAATGATATGTCAGCTCTTAGGGTTAGGAAGTTCCCTGTTATAGGTGGGGGAACAGCATGATACCCAACTGGTTTGGAGAACCTATCATTTGCTGGTATGATCTCTTCATCACTTGATCTGACCTCAAAAACACTCATACTAATCTCACTATCAGTTTTAGATTTGTTACTCATTTCATCCAATTGTGTGCCATATCCTAAACCATTTTTATCTTTAGCACTCATTTGACTGTTGAGTATTTTATTAAGACCCTTGGATGATTCTTCCCATTTTTCTATCTTAACTTTTAACTCATCTCTTTCCTTAACAACTTTTTCTAGTTCCATTTTAAGGTTGTCAATTTTTACTTCTCTGCACTTAAGCTCATAGTTTTGAAACTCATATTTTTCACCCCAAGCCAGTTCATTCTTTTCATGTCCAAGAATTCTAAATTCTAGAGATTTTAAGGCTAACTCATAACCCTAAATTTCTAGTCTGGCTCTGCTATGTTTTTCTCTTTCACTATCAAAGTTCTTTTGAAGAGTTTTAAAAGATTCAAGACATTATTTAGAACAGTTTTGTACCTCATTGTTAGAAGAACTTGATGAGCTTGAGGAGGAGATGGCCATTAAAGCATAATTAACTGGTTCATCAAAATCATTGCTCCAGTCATAGCCTCCTAGACCATCTTGAGCCACCAGTGCTTGTGATGATGGTTCATTTGTTGTTGCATTCCTCCTGCCATTATCACCATAAGATATTTTCCCTTAATTCCTTCCTGATTTTCATTCCATAGCAAAGTGCCCTTTCCTGTGACAGTTGTAGCACTCAACTTTTGACTTATCAAAGGTAACATGTTGTTTTCCTTTGAAATCCAATTTCCTTCCTATCTTTTGAATGAATCTCTGCACCCTAACATTCAACATGGCTACTTGCCATCTAATATCCAATTCTTCCAAGTCATCTTGACCAATCTGCTGTAAATCCTCATTATCAAGTGGAGGACTCATTGTCTGTTATGCAAAGAAAGAGCATACTACTTCATCAGCACCTGGAGTAGATGAAACCTGACTTGATAAACTAGTTCCTCCAGTAAAATTTCCTCTAAAATTTCCACTGGCAGGACTAACTTCATTAGTGCTGCTTGTATTCTTAGAGGAAAGAAAAGCCAAGTTCTGAGAATTAGATGTGGAACTTAAAGATCTTTTCATCTCATCTTCATAGACCCTAAGGTTGTTGTAAAGATCATCAATATCAGTCTGGTCTATGTCTGGCTTATTTCTCATGATTAAATCAATTTGACTCCATGAACTTAGAAACTTTTGGTTGATATCTTCTTTTGATACTGAAGCAGCATGAACCTCCAATTGACTTATGAGTTTTTGGAACCTATCATAAGCCTTATCCAGACTTTCATTTGGTGCAGTGGTAAAGTTTTCAAACTGATGTTTTAAAACATTCTTATGCATCTTTTTGGATTCATCATTTCTTCCAAACCTTGATTTGATTGCAGCCCAGAGAGATTTAGCATCTGGAACATTATGAAACTTAAGGAGATATTCATCAGGTATTACTAATAGCAAGATGCTCTTAACTCTTTCCTGATTCCTTTTGGCAGTCAGTTGTTTGGCAGTCTAAGGAGCAGGAGGACCAGGTTGTTCTCCTGCTGGTGTAGCCTTTTCTTGGAGATCTCCATCAACAATTATATCCCATAGGTTATGATATGTGTGACATATATATTGTTGCATTCTCATGCTCTAAATATTATATTCTCCATTTTTGATGATAGGGATTTTCATTGCTGTTATAGTTAGTGGAGGAGTGTCTTGTTCTGCCATCTTACTGGTTTGACTATAAATCTGCTTCAAATAATAGAGTTCTTCTTATTCAGAGTTTCCACACAGGCTCTGATACCACTTGTTGGATCCCTAACTGAATAGATCTTGAACCTTTAGCTTGCAAAGGGTTTGTTACTTTAGATAAATCTAAAACAACAATAATGAAACACTGATTGAACACTATTGATTATGCCAAAACTAATCAACAATGCTAAGAAGAACAGTATTAAGAAAAACACAAAAGATCTTTTATCAAACTCAACCTTTGTATTATAACTTGAATCTTACTAGGTTACAAGCTATGATTGCTAATTGATCTCTATTGATCTATCTTCTAATTATGCCTTGGGTTCCTTTTATACACCAAGGAAACCCTAATGGGCTTACAAAACGTATAAAGAGATAACGCATATCTATTCCTATAATAACTCATTCATATCTCCTAACAGTACTAACTTACTACTAGCAGCAATAACTATACTAGCAGTACTAACAATGTACTAGCTGTACTAACTATTTATAACTAACAGTACTAACTACTTAGCATTCTTCATCAGCAGCACTAAGTAGAACCTGCAGTAGTAACTTGTACAAGTACCAACACTAAGTTGTAGGAACTTCTGAAACCCAACATTACATAAAAAGTTATTTAGTCAAAAGTTTACTTGACGACAACAAGTCACTTAAGGTATGAATATGGCATTATTAAACATAGTTAATGATCAAAGAAAAAAATTATCATTTGCATAAATCTTTTCTAATCAAATGATTTAAGTTAACGTGATTAATTATAAGGTAGTTATATTAATCATGTAAGACAAAATAAGATTAACCATAAGTGAAAATAATATTTCCAAATCTTTTCAAATCTTTCCAACTCTAGAAGATCTTTCCTTATTGGTGATAAGAAATATTTTGTTCTAGAAGAATCTAATAAACAAGTTTTATTAAGTATAAAACAATATTTTGTATAGATTTGGGGTTAATCACAAAATAACAAAGGCTATCCCAGCTCCCCTAACGGATCCACCTAATACACAGGATAGATCCAGCTAATGGTGGATCCGTGGGTTGCATTGAACAGCTGGCTGGGACAGCATTTGAATTTCAAAGTGTTGCTTATAAATAACAGCCTTAAGTCTTCATTTGAAGACAACTCATGACAAATATTTTTACACACATGTTTTATCATTTGTATATTCTTTGATCATTATACTTGTTACATAATCCATTAAAAGTGATCAACTCATTCCTCTCTTTAGTGAAGAACACTTACGAATATGTCAAGCTTCAAGTGTTAATAGTTTAGTTGTGTCATAACAATTGTGATAATCATTCATCTTGTATATCTTTTGTTGTGTGTTATGTATATCATATGTGTATGATAGGTTAGTGTTTAGGCCATAAAATACATAGTGTGTTAGATTGGTTCTATCCCGAAGTAGAACTCGGTATTTAGCTTAGTATCGGAAAAGTTTAAGCGATGTGTATGGTTTTCTCCGCCTAAAGGGAGCTTGTTGACATAGTGAAGATAACTCTCAAGTTGGGTACTTGGGGAGTGGAGTAGGGCGAAGAGGAGCTTCATAACCGAACCACTATAAATTATTGTGTTATTGGTTTGATCTTTCTTATCTTTACTTGTTCATACTTCGTAGATTACTTATTTACTTATTGCATCGCTATCATATATACTTGTGTATATCTCTTGAGTTCACATAAGTTGACAATCTAAGTTTTAATTTAAAATGGTAAAAACTATTCAACCCCCCCTCTAGTTTCCACATAAACTTTTCAAGAATATTAAGCGTCGTAACTTAACTAAAAATCAATTTCTTCGTTAAGACACGATTATACTAATTAAACCGAGACACAACATGTGTAGATGCTATTTGATCTCTATAGACGTATTATGCATCATTTTGTTAAATATATTCTTTCTTCTAAAGCGCATCATTTAATTAGGCCGCGATTAGGATCTTGTGACTTCATTTCTTCGTTGTTGGTCATTTCTTTCTCATCATTTCCTCAAGGTGCATTCATAGCCCCTTTTCCTTATTTAATGTTTTTCAAACTCCACGAGGGAAATTACAAGCTAATTTTGCAAAATTTAACATATGTGATTGATAGGTATGCTTGACCCGAATAAGTAAAGTATTGACATTGAGTACCATTTGCCTGAAAATTCCTTAATTTCATGAACCGTTAATTACATTCTTGGTAAACGCTAGTACTATGAATAATTCTTGTGGATTTAACATCCCTGTCCAGGTGAGTAGCGCTCACTTGAATACATGTCAAACAGACGCATTGTATTTAGAATTAAGGTAGTTGGCAAATATACCTTCTATGGGCAAAATCTTATATTATCTTGGTTAACGTTCGGTGTCATGAGCTCGATGCAATAATATTATTACCTGACTTGTAAGTGTTGCAATGTCACTCGATGAACGAAAACTTGTGTTCTACTTATTTACTTTTTAAACTCTATGAATTCACTCAACATTATTGTTGACGTTTTAGCATGTCTTATCTCAGGTCTTAAAGTTGTAAGTTTCTTTGATAGGAGTTGCGAGTCACGCGGATATCATTTGAAGACTCTAAACGTTTATTTTCGCATTCGATCAAACTTTCTTTAAAACTTTATGTTGTGTTTAACTGATGGTATACTTTGGAAGCATTGTGTTTTGTTAAAACTGTTGGGACCTGTTTGCAAACTCTAATGTTTTTAATGTATCGAATGTGAACCTTCTCGTGTTGGGGTCATTTTTCGTAACTTGTACTTTGTGCCTTGAAGTCTCACCCCCCGGTTACCTTTCCGCTGCTTTCCGAATTTGGGGGTGTGACAGTGACCATGTTATTAAGTAATGTTAGTTTTTGCAGTTAATGGAAATGAAGTTTATGCGCTTTTTGAACTGTTTTAAGAGCTTGAGTTAGTCTATCATCGATGATGGATTGATACACAAGGTATATTTTCTAGTTCTCATTTAAGTCTGCCATATTACATTGTATTGTTATTTTAGCCAGCAACACCTTTTGCATAAGTTGATATTATCTTTTTGTGTAGGAGGAACTTCAATTAGCACTACTCAATACCCCTCAGGGTGAAAATATATTATGCATGTTTTTGATCTTTTTCATGAAAAGAGAAATGGTGTAATTGAATTCGAGGAATTTGTCCATGCTCCGAGTATTTGTCATACATATGCACCTATAAAAGATAAAATAAACTATAAGATGTAAAAGCTATATACAGTTAACTTTTATCTCGTGAAAAAATGTACCCTGATGACTTTTATCCTTTTTTCCTCCTGCAGTTGCTTCTAGGCTCTATGATCCAAGACAAGCGGGGTATATAGAGCGAGAAGAAGTGAGTATGCTATAATATTAGTAAATGTTTCAATTAACCTTTCATATGAAAAGTTCTTCTTTTCCATGTTTTGCCAAAACACGTGTTATATAAAAGTTAACAGATTGGAGTACATAAGCAATTTTGACCCATTTACTTATGAGTTATGAATGGGTCAATATGTTTTATGTTATATTTCAATAATGTAAACCATGATCCGAGCCATTAAATAAGTATATCTTATAGCCATACTTACATTTAGACAAAAAGTGTTACGGGTAGCCTGACCCAACACGTTTCAACCCGACAAATAATCACCCTTAACCCGTTTGAACTTATCAAATGACCTTCTTGACGTTATTATTGACAAAGTAAGATCTCTGCAAACTAGTTTTAATCAGTTTAAACTAAAAAGAGTTTGGATTAGTACTAGACATAGCAAATAGTTGCCCAATGCCTATTGTTAATACATACACCCCCTATATGCCGAATAAACTTTTTACAAAAAACTGATCTTGTGGTTAAAATTTTGATGAAAATTCCAGGACATTACCACAGCATTTCCATGTTTTGTTTTTCACATGTCGGTCAAGGATGCAACATGAAAACCCATATGTCATTGCGGTGAAAATTCCCTATGCATACATACCTCACATTCATGATGGTGCTCTCTATATTCTGCTTCTTGGCCCGTCTACTTGAATGAAGTTCCAAAAACATCTTAAATTAATAATATATTTATGGGAAGGAGAAGAAGTAGCTTTTGAGGGCAACTTTTGTTCAAGTATTGCTAAGGTAATCATTTAGCATATGTAACGTACTCGGACAATCTGTTGTAACATGTAAATATCATAACTATTTAGAATGTAATCAGTTGTATACAAAACAACATTAGAATATAAAATTTCAATTATTTACTATGCCTGTTTATCACAACATAACACTTTCAAATCGTTATGGTGCTGGGCTGGTGCTGGTGGGATTATTGCATTAGTTGCGGCTCTTATATGCCTGTATACAACATTCGCGGTTTTGGTATGTTTCTTGTAACTAACTTTTGATATACAGTATTTGATATTTATATAACCAAGTTTTTGAATAGATTGATTTGAAGGTATCTTCTATTCAAGATTTAGTGGTTGGATATACAGGGGTACCAAAATAACACAACATCCGCAATACGTTAGAGTGAGGTGAAGAACAAGTGCAGCTCAATGCCGTTATATGTGCACTTACATTCGAGGATACAGCGTACCATGGTTTTAGAGGAACCTACAAATGAACACCTTCCAAAAGTAGTCTATTTGATAATCATTGTTTGAAATTTTAATAAGTTATATACTGTGGAAATTGTTCTCCCTTTATAATCATTGTTTGAAATATAAGTTGTTGGGATCATTGTAAATTTATGGATCATAAGCACATGTTTTCTTGTAATCTTGTTGGTATTCGCTTGGCATTTTGATACCTCCGTGATTTATAGTGATTTCAATAAAGGAAAGTCATAGATAAAATATAATGCGATTTCTAAGTGTGTGTCAATATGAACTAGATGTGGATGTGCGATTTCTTGACCTAAACAAAAGAAAAGTAGCCGTAATACTAGTAATAAGCAAACCTTAAAGCACAACCTATGTTTGATATTATTCTAGATGAATGAAACAAAAAACGCTTATGAATTATGCACTTCGTAGATACATTCATGAGCCCTAATGTATGAAGAAAATGTTTTTGTGTTGTATTAACAAAGTAGTTAAACAACATTTGCTTTGAAAAATTTCTAGAAGTGAGGCTTTATTCAAAAATCATAATTTAGGGCTTTTGGCGAAAATTGGTTTTTGGTGAATCACATCAATTATGCATTCCAAGTTTTATAATAGTTATACATTACTATATCTTAGTCTTAATTATGTGAAAAGTTCATGAAAAATCAAAATACCTAAATTATTTGGTTTGTGTAAAATCGAAACCCTAGATACAAAATTAGAAGGAAAAAAGATGAAATCACTTACAATAGTAGTTTTAGATTGATGATTTGTTGATGATCTTTGTGATTGATTGCTCCAATTGCCTCTTATTATGATTTAGTATGTAGGATTTTGGTGTTTTGGTTCATGCGTGTGTTTAGATAATGATATATGTGGTCCTAATTTGTTTAAAATCTCATATTTACCTGCGTTTTGAGACTCACGGATCCACCTAAATAGGGACGGATCTACCTAATGTGGATCTGTGCATCGCAGGTGTCCAAGAATATGGATAGAGTTAATTCTTGTTGTGCTTTTGGTAATTTAATTGTGTTATATATACTATTAGGAGTATGTGATATACTTTACAGAGTCGAAGTCCAAGTTTTGAGTGAGCCGTGCAACTTGTCATGAATTTTTGGATGGAATTTCAACGTATTCGATCCTACTAGGAGTGTGTTAACTTTTAGCATAAATTTGACCATTTCTAATAACACAAGTATTTATGACCATTTAGACACAACAAAACATCGTCAACACAAGTGTGAGTTGTAATTCGATGATTGTTCTTTTAATCTTTTTCAATCGATTTCATATATTCATGTACTGACCATATATGTAGACTTTGAAAATATATATGATTATTTTATTGATATTTTCTTTATCTAGTAAATTCTAATCTTGATTATGTTCATGATCCGAGGTTTTGTAATTGGAACTTGTAATGAGAATTAATGTCTTTTAAATAAGGATTAATTACTTCATTAGATTTCCATTTACGAATATTTTTCAGATGATGGAGGATCACTATCCATGAGGAGTTCCATCATTCCTAATCCTAATCTTAAATAATTAAATACTTCACATTTTAAAGGCTTAGTTAATATATCGGCTATATTATCTTCAGATATAACTTTCTCTATACAGACATTGCCCTCTTGGACGTTATCACGAAGAAAGTGGTGACGGATTTCTATATGTTTAGTTCTAGAGTGTTGTACGGGGATTTTACTTAAGTCTATAGCGCCTTATTGTCGCACATAATCGGAACATTGTCGAGATGTATGTCATAATCGATGAAAGCTTGTTTCATCCATAGTGCTTGTTGACATACCTTCTCGCGGAGACGTATTCGGCTTTGGTCATGGAGATAACAAGGGCGTTTATTTCATAGCAAACCAAGATGTCAAACAAGATCCCATAAACGTATAAACGTTGCTAGTGCTTTTATGATCAACGTAATCGCCCACATGGTCAGAGTCGGCATAAACTATAGTTTCTACTCCGGTTCCTTTCAGATACCATAAACCTAAATGTGTAGTTCTTCTAACATACCTAAATATACGCTTAACGGCTTCTAAGTGGGTAGTCTTAGAATTTTCTTGGAAATGAGCACATATGACTAGCACAAAAACCCTCAAAATTCCACCCTCATAATGTGAGGTTCGCTCTTAGATATTATACTTTTAGCTTGTTCGAGTTAAGGAGTGAGCAATCATGTGTGTCTATTCGGTCGTTACGGATGTGTATGCGTGGTTTTGTCGCCTTTTCTGGAACATTGGTATCGGTTATTTTAGGATTATGAGAGTGTACCGGTAATATATTAAATTCTAGAACTTGTTATTGTGATGCATCCCGAGACCGCATAGTAAGTATTAGGATTTGCTTGATAAGAGGATTAGGATTAACCCATGTTTTAAACCTGTAGATCATATAACTATCCCGCACCCTTGCCATGCACTCACCTTTAGTGCAGGATGCCCCTAGTATAATTTTCTGGTTAATCCAGACTATTAATGAAGAGCGTTGTCACCCTTAAACCAATCGTTACATCCAAAAAGCCTTAGCCTACCTTATATGTACTCGCTTTTATTGTGTTTTAACCCAAGTTAATTATTTGAATACACGGTTGCGAAGTACTTATCCTTGTAAATTTAGTTTTGGGACGATTGGGATTCATGGTAGTATTTATTTCTCGGAAGAATAGGGAAGAAAAGTTAAGTCAATACCCCCATATGTTTGTCAAATAATATCTATGTTATTTTGATCCACCTCAAATCGGGTCATTAGTTAGATTGTAAATATCGAGCATGTAAAAGCTCAAGTGTAGGAGTGCGTATTATAAACCCCATGTGATGTATTATGTTATTAAAAATATGAGAAAAGAAAAAGAAAGAGATTGATGTAGATCTGTGTAGAGTTTGTATATCTTTGTTCGAGTCTTG
>BQNB010201663.1:0-10895 GCA_026074375.1 Tanacetum coccineum
TATTCATGTTTAATAAGAAAAGCTTTTAATCTATCATACCAAGCTTTGGATACTTGTTTAAGACCATATAAAGCTTTCTTTAGTTTATAAACATGATCTGGTTTTTCAAAGTCAATGAATCCTGGAGGTTATGCCACGTATACCTCCTCATTGATAAAACCGTTTAGAAATGCACTTTTTACATCCATTTGGAATAGATTAAAATCTAAAGAACAAGCATAAGCTAATAGTATTCTAATAGACTCAAGTGTAGAAACTGGGGCATAAGTTTCATCATAATCGATGCCTTCTTGTTGATTATAACCTTGAGCAACTAACCTAGCCTTATTTCGAGAAACAACACCATTTTCGTCTAACTTATTTCTAGACACCCAATTAGTTCCTATGATTGTCATATTCTTAGGTTGTGGCACTAACTCCCGAACATCATTTGCAACGAATTGATTTAATTCTTCTTGCATAGCGATTATCCAACTTTCATCCGTTAAGGCTTCATTCACATTCTTAGGTTCTATAGTTGATATAAAACAAAAGAAGTTACTTTGGTTTTGGGCTTGTGACCTAAGAGTTCTTTGGTTAAGGTTTTCTATGACGTTTTCTAATGGATGGTTCCTAGATTCCTTAATATTGACTATTTCATCAATTTCTAAATTTTCATCCTCAATGTCATTTTCTACGTTGTTCTTTTCGGTAACCTTAATTGCTTCTTCTTCATCTAAGTCATCATCCACCAAGGGTGATGTCTTAGAGGGTGGAGGAGTTTCATCGAATGTCACGTTAAGTGATTCTTCGATTTTTATGGTGTGTTTATTAAGGATGATGTAGGCTTTGCTATTTTGGGAGTAACCTAAAAAGACACCTTCTATGACTTTGGGTCAAACTTAGTGAGGTAGTCTTTGGTATTTAAAATGAAGCACTTGCTTCCAAATACCCTAAAGTAATCAAGAGTAGGTTTTCTACCTCTCAGGAGTTCATAAGGTGTTTTACCTAAGATGGCTCTAATTAGGATTCGGTTGAGGATATATGTTGAAGTATCTACGACGTTACACCAAAATTTTTATGGTAACGATTGTTCATTCAACATGGTTCTACTCATTTCTTGTAGTGTCATATTTTTCCTTTCTACCATGCCATTTGATTATAGAGTGCGTAGAGCTGAGAAGTTATGTGTAATGCCGTTGGCATTACAAAACTCTCCAAATTGCACTTCATTATCAAATTCTCTACCGTTGTCCGTCCTAATTAACACTATTGAACATCCTACGGATGGACCGAAGAGATCCATATGAAGGAGTTCTAAGCATCTAGTCGTTGAGACTATATTCTTAGCTTTGTGACTAGCGTGAGCTTGTTTTCCAATTTTGCAAGCATCACAGAAATGTTGATCAAACTTAAGCTTAGGTAAGTTTCTAACTAATTCCTTAGATGCTAACGATTGAATGAGACGCATATTAGCGTGACCTAATCTCCTATGCCACAACGTGGAGTTTTCATCAATCGTTGCAAGACAAATTTTGTCTTTCGGCTTATTTCCTAATTTCATCACGTATAAGCCTTTCTTCCTAATACCTCTACCTATAACCTTACCGTCCTTAGTGATTTCACTATCATGTTCAGAGAAAGTTACTCTACATTTATTATCACATATTTGGCCTACACTTAGCAAGTTAAATCTTAAGTTATCTACATGTTCTACATTATCTATATTGAGAGAGTCATTAGAAATCGTACCTTTGCCAATGATGTTACCGCGAAGATTACTACCAAAAATAACATTACCTCTATTGTATGCCTTGTAGGTTGAGAAGAGCTTTGGGTTACCCATCATGTGTGTAGAGTATCCGCTATCCTTTATCCACTCATCGGGTTACAAGTCGACTTTGTTAGCCTTACTATTTTGTAAAGCTGTCGTCTTACAAGTGAATTGGACTAGCTATAGACCAACTGCTATATGCAGGGACTAATATTGTATAAGTGGGATAGATAACTTAGGTAAAGGCTATAAATACCCCCTATGAATCTCCATGGGGGTGTGGAAGTTCTTTGTATTTTTCTCTTTTCTAATCTAATAAACACATAGTTTCTTTCACCCTCTCTCTACTTTCTCTCACTAGAAAAGATGTTTCATCTTATCTTCTTTGATCAACCAAGACCCCTCGAAAAGGTGTTTTTGAATCATGTACAATTGGTATCAGAGCTAACCGGGGGTGTTTTGTATTTTGTGTGTTGTTTCGTGTTTTTCAGCTTATATTAGCTTTAATTCGTGGGCTTATTTTTTTGAAAAAAAGCCACGTTTTTGTTGTTTTTTTTTCTTTTTGATAAAAGTTTCAATATCTCCTAGTGTTTAATCACTTTGTATTGCAAATAAAAAGGAGGTTGAACTTTCTGTTTTTTGGCTTATTTCGTCCTTATTTCTGGCTTATTTCGAGCTCATCTCGTCCTTGTTGGGTGTATTTCTGTTAAACGTCACATTTTTTCTAGTGTTTCATCAGATTTATGGGTTATTTAAAGAGAAAGTGTTACATTTTTAACAAATGAGTGGCTGGTCTGAGCTTATTTTTGCTTATTTCGAGCTTTTTGATAAGTTTTTTTTGGTATCTTTCTTTTCCAAAACTTATCAACATCTTATTCTGGTCGGTCCTGGTATGAAAGGGGACATAGATCCATTTTTTTAGCTTACAAGGACAATTTTTTATAGCAAAAAGACAAGAAATAGTACATGCGGTTTATACCATTTGCCTAGGCGATTTATACTCATTCCATTTGGGCGAATTATACGCACAGTTTGTCATATTCATTATCTAGAGCTAAATCATCTATTGATGAGTTCTCATCACTAAAGTAAGAGGAATTAGAACATACCTCATTTCATGCTTGAGCTACGAGCACGTCTCGTCTTTGGCCTTCTCATCATCTTCTTCATGCTATCACTCTAAGAACCTTTGAAAAAAGCTCTCTGGTTCTTATCTTTCGGTGGTTTTGGACATTCTCTAATAAGATGATTTGGATCACCGTATCTAAAACATTTTCTATCACTTTTGCCGTTTTTGTCATCTCGGCTTCTTTGGAACATCTTTTTGTCGTTCCGAGGTTGTCTCACGAATCTACCTATTCTCTTGAAGAACTTCTTGAAGTCTCTAACCGCCATGGCGTATTCTCCGTCTTCACTTCTGGAAGTCGAACACTCATCATCACTAGATTCTTTCTTAGCCTTTAAAGCAAGAGATTTTCTTTCTCTCTTAGCTTTGACTATTTCATAATCTTTCTTGATGATCATCTCGTGAACTTTGAGATTCCCGATGAGTTCATCAAGTGACAGTGATGTTATGTCTTTTGACTCTTCAATCGTCGTGACCTTTGCTCTCCATTTAGGATGTAGAGCCCTAAGAAACTTTCTAACATAATTCTTGCTAGAATACCCTTAATCAAGAGCATTTAGACTAGTAATAATAGTATTAAATCTAGCAAAAGCACTATCTATAGATTCGTCTTCAGAAATGATGAATTGTTCATATTGTTGTACCAAAAGGTCGATCTTGTTATCTTTGACTTGGTTATTAACTTGATGGGTGATTAACAAAGTTTTTCAAATTTCTTTTTCCGTATTACACATGAAAATTGTTTCATATTCTTTTCTTGGCAAAGAATTGTAAATAACCATTTTGGCTTCGTTATTTTTCACAAGCCTCTTTTTAAGATCATCACTTTGTTTTTCAAAAGGGATAACCTCATATAATTTGGTTTTCGAATTTTGTTGAATAGGTTGAAAATCACCGTTAGTAATAACATGCCAAAGATCAAGATCTTTTGATTTAACATATGTATTGAATCTATTTTTCTAGTAAATGAAACTATCACTTTCAAAAAGTGGTGGTCTTTGCATGGGTTGCCCTTCTAGATATTTGTTGGAATCCATAGATGATCTATGCTTTAAAATACAATATATTTTAAAAATCTTGAGTGACCTCGGCTTCTGATACCAATTGTGGAAACTAGAAGGGGGTGGTTGAATAGTTTACCGGTTAATTATTGTTTTAAAATTTTACTTCTAAAATTTGTTAGATCCGAGTATATGTTCAACCAACTAACAATATGAACAAAAAATGTACGTATCTACTTGCTACAACTAATCAAATAATAAATAAGAATCGCAACAATGTAAAGAGATGAGAGAAGGAACAATCAAACCAAGACACCAAGATTTATAGTGGTTCGGCTACGAAGCTCTTATTCGCCCTACTCCACTCCTTGAGTATCCTACTCGAGATTTTACTATGTCAACAAGCTCCCTTCAGGCGGAGAAAACCATTTACACATCGCTTACGTTGTTTTCCGACACTAAGCTAAATGTCGAGTCCTAATCTTAGCTAGAACCAATTTACCACTTCACAAACACTATACAATCACAAGATCTACACAATTGGATTTACACACAATCTGAGTCACACAATTACACAAGATAATTACAATAGAGATTTGATACTTAGAAGAAGAGAGGAGAGATCACTAAATAACAATTCGTTTCTTGGCGAATACGAATGTTCTTCTCTTGCACTTGATAGAGATGAGAGATGAGAAGAAGATATTAGATCACTTGAAACAAGATCAAACAATGTTAGTGATCAAGAGATTTAGTAAGAGAAAGAATGTTTTTAGAGAGAGAAAGAAGACTGGAAAAATTCGTGCAAAGAGGTATTTTTTCTGCCAGAAATAGTGCAATAATTATAGCCAGCGAATCCAACGGTCATCTGCTGGCGGTTCTGACGGTCCCAGATATATCTGGGGGCCGCCGTGCCTATAAAGGGGCCACCTAGTAGACCGCACTTCTATTTTTGTCTTTTTGTGGGGAAGGTTGTATTTGGTATGAAAGCTTCCATTTTGGGGGAAAATTTTGAATTTCAAATTTAAGTTTTAAATAAAACTTTTCTTTTAATTAAAAAGTATTTTGTATATTTATTTTTGTGAAAATACTTTTGTAAAAATGTGATGGTTAAAGAAAAAAAAATTCTTAATCACTAATCATGCTTAATGATTTGTTTGTATATACCTTAAGTGGTCATTAATCTTAGAAATGGAATTTTACGATTAATAATTTGTAAACGTTTATTTTTATCGTAAATATTTTTACATTTTGTTATTATCAAAACATTGAGAGGTCGAAAAATATAAATAACGTTTTTTGACATTATTTGTATTGACAATTTCCCCTTTTTGATGATGACAAAATATAAAGTCATTTTGTATAAAATTAAACGTTTCAAGATTATTAATGAGTTTCATTCCATTTCTCCCCTTTTTGTCAAATTCAAAAAGGATGATCGTCGAATTGTTGTAGAAAGAAAGAAGTCGACTGTAACATCCGAGAATTTTCGAATTTAGATTGACGATGTCAATCTTTGACTTTTTGGGTCTGGCTTGACTTATAAGAACGATCATCTAAATCACGTTTTCACGACTCGGACTCTAAAGCAATTTGATGTGGAATGACATTCCTGACAACTTTTTAGTTTTGCCCGAGACCTGGAAACGAGCCGAAAAGGGCTAAAACAGCACCGCAAACATTATTCGAACAATATACAACGCGGACACACAAAAACAATTAAATTTGTTTTTAGTTATCAGTATTTATTTAATAAAAATATTAAATAAATTATTCATCATTTTTAATTAAAAGCGTTTTTGAAAACGCGACTATTCGAGTTGAAATCCATTTTTATTTCAGACGGAGCGAAACCGGTTCACAAAATGAATAACAGATATTTTATTTAATGTTATAAAATATTTCTGAAATATTATCAAATAAATACTCATTTTTATCAGAAAAATGATTATAAAAACAATGGCGCAAGTTTCGAGATTTGAATCGGTCGTTAAGTCGCTCAAATGAGTCCCGAACCGATATTTATAAAAGTATAATAAAAATGTTACATATTTAACCCCTCAACTATCCTAACTTGTCACTTTGATTTTATATATATATAAAACTTATATATCTTTCTCATTTCCATCTCATTTTACACACACACACAAACATATAACACTCTCCTTCTTCCCCAAATCAGCCGGCCACCACCTCCCACCGCCGGCCACCTTGCGCCGCCGCCGGAAAACTTTTCCGGCGGGATTTTTCCGGCCAACACCAAAAACGAGCCCCATCCTCCGATGTACTCGATCCCCTACCTCACTCTCGGTCACGCGCCGCCACCCGTACCACCATCACCACTGCCACCTTACTCCCACCGTCACCATCATCATACCCCGCTGCCATCTCACCTATAACCACCACTGCTAACACCACCGCGACATCAACACCACCCACGCCACCACCACAACAGCCGGGGTGCGCTCGGGTAGGGTTTCGCACCAAAGAGGTTGCGTTGGGTTCGGGTTATGGTCATAAAAACGAAGGGGTGTTCGGGTTGGGTTGTGGTGACAGCCGGTTATAAAACCCGCGAGAAGGGGGTGTTGGTTTGTTGGTTGGGTCGGGTTGACAGCCGGGGTGGGGGTGTGCGTCGGGTTGGGTTTAACAACCTAGGGATGTTTGGTTAGTTATAAGTGAAAAAGGGAGGGGGGTTGCGTCGGGTTTGTTATACCAGCAGCTAGGCTGCGTTTTGGTTGCGAAGTCAGCAGCACGGCTGCGTTTGGTTTATGGTTAACCAAGTAGGGTGCGTGTTGGTTTGTATAACACCCCGAAGGGTGTTTGTTTTGGTGGCTCAGCCGTAGCCCCAACAGTGGGTGTGTTCGGTTGGTATGTAACACGACAAGGGTGCGTTGGTTCGTGGCTGTTGGGTTAACAGCCGGGGAAGTGAGTCGGGCATGGGTTTGGTTTGCAACAATAGGGGCGTTCGAAATCTGAAGTTTTTTTTTCATAATGATGCTAACGTGGGCCATAATTTTTTAGATGAAACAATCCTTACCTCCCGCATCCTATTTGCATTGCAACAAACTCACAATCAACAAAACAAAAATTTATGTGGTGAAACAAAGAAGCAACAAGTAAGAAAAACAACCTGCAATCTCTTTGCTTTCTACATGCACCTGTGATTCCGCTAGCTTTTTCTTTCTTATCGTAGTTTTGGTAGCTGAAAGCAAAAAAGAGGTAGATGTAAGCTGTAACAATCCGTATTTTTAAGTCATTTTACGACTATAAGCTCTCAATTATTTATTTTAGACCTTTGCGTGAGTACTTTTAATTTTAACAGTTAAGTGAAATTGCGTAAACCAAAAATCAATATTTAATGTAAACTGACATTTTTCCAGGTTAATAATTACTTATTAACTCTAAATATTTTATTTTGAACGTTTACGCACTTGACTTAAGATATAACCGGGAAGTTATCCCGCGTAGAACGAAAAACATCTTTGGAAGCACACCGACTCTAGACTAAGTTTAGTCCATTATTTAAACATATTATTAATCTCATGAGCATTATTTTTACAAGTCATATACATTTGGTTTTACCACTTTTTATGTAACTCGTTTAAACTCGTGTTTTAATACGTTTATGCACGCGCAAACTACCCAATACCCTCACCACCTTTACCAATACCTTAAATACTTATACACTATCAAAAATTATGATTTTTCCCTCCCTTATATAAGCTAAAAATCAGAAACTTTTATATAATATGTCACAAAATCCTACATTTACCAACTATGTACAAATTCTTGCACTAACTTCTTACACAATCATCACCAAGACTTTTCCCTTTTTACTTCCCTTTCCTTCCACGCCAACCCCTCCTACACCATTCTCTTCATTTAATTTTCTTGTCTATTGGTCTCTAGATATTTTCTAAATATCTTACACTCTTCTTTTCTTTTATACTTACACTAGTTTCCTTCTCATTTCAACACAACTAAAAGACACATAAACTCTCTCTTCTCCCATATATTTTTGGCAGCCCCTATAGGCAAGATCAACACATTTTCAAGCTTGGATTAAAGGTTATACAAGACTAGTAGTTCTAAAGGGTTTAGTGGTAATCAAACATAATTTGGGGTTTGATTTAGGTGTTAAACTAGCCAATCTTGCCACACTTTATCTTTGAGGTTTTACAATCTTTCCATACTTTTATTTTCTATATTTTGTTACAAACATCATGTATATAAAGTTATATCACCAACTAGCAAACTTTTATAAATGTGTGCAAGGAAATCAAGAACACTACTTACTTATGATTTTTAGACATGTGGTTCGGTTTATAATTCATAAACTAGCTTATTTGATCTTATGATTATTTCATGATATTATGAGTTGTTAGATGAGATTAGGTTAGTGGATGATTGTGATTGTGAAAGATGATTGAACTATATAGATTAGTGGATTTGTGGTATAAAAATGGAGTAGATGTGTAAAATGCCCTTTAGGGATAGTGGGTTAGTAACATTAAGTTACAGGCATTTTGTTGAGTCAAAAGCTTAAAAATATGTTAGTACATCTTAACACGATTCCATTCATATAAAGAACTCGAAAAACGGATGTAAAACGAAGAAGTTATGGCCAAAACTAGATTTGAAACAATACCGACAAAAACAGTTTTTCGGCATAAGGCTGGCAGTTTTATAAATCTTGTTTTTAAGGGCTTTCGAGTCCGAATCGGCTTAACTATAAGACTACAAAGTTGTCGGGAATGATGTTTTACTACAAACAATCTCGTTTTTCTAAGCCCGAAAGTATGTAAAAATGAATAAAGTCACCATAGAAACTATGTAACTTCTTATATAAAATTTCTACACTATTTTCCTGACATGAATAGTGTTGGTTCGTTTGGACTACAAAAACTTTAGGAAATATTTTAGCATTACTTGTATAATATTTATACGCGGTTCAAAACCTTATAAATATTATTTTATAAAACACTTGAACTATATATTGTGACACTTTATAAATAATAAAATTATTAAATCAAGCATTATCGACAATAATTATTAATCGGACAAAAGTGAAATTTTACAAAGTACATATACTTGGACATTAAATTATCAAGCGTAATTTAAATATTGTTTCAACACTTATAAACTAAACAAAAAACTATTAGGTGGTGATATAACTCTATAATTTATATGGTTGTATTTATTTAAATACATTATTCTTATACGACCTATAATTAATTAATTTGCATTCCGGATCATCCGTGACGTTTCACTATATTGATTTTGCTATAATCGATACATTCACTTGAGGTGAGTTTATAGCCCCTCTTTCATTTGTTTTACATTTGATTTACAAATCTCGAGAGAGAATACATGCTCGTTACAACTTGTTTACATATAACTTTTACAATCTCTTTTACATACTTGATTGCATACTTGATCTCGAAACTCATGTATATACTCGGATACATGAACGTTTACAAACTCATTTACATGATTGATTACAAACATGTTTACATAAACGTTTACAAACTCATTACATGATTGCTTACAAACTCATTTTCATATCTCACGGTGAGATACAATACTTGTTTTTACTTATGGACGCAACAACTTTAGTTTTACTCGAATGATTACGGATTAGCTTAGGTTGCATGAACTGTTAATTACTTGGAGGGTAAGTGTAACACCCCCAAAATCGGACTACGCAGCGGAATAAGTAAAAATGGGGTGCCACGTCATAGTACAATACACAAGATATAAGAAACGACCTCAAAAGGGACGTTTTTAAATAAGTCACATTCGATGCATTCAAAATATCAAGTTTCAGTTTTGGTCCCATAAGATTTACAAGATAACATACTAGATCTCATCATTTCAAAGTTTTAAACAAGGACATAGTTCAAAAGACGACATAAGTTTTGAGAATTTAGTTAACATTTGCATCGAATAAAGAGAAAACACAGAATCCATCTTCCAGATATCCAAGCGAGCTCCCATCCAGAAATCACACCTTATTACCTGAAATTAAAACATGCTAAAAGTCAACGCAAAGGTTGAGTGAAATCATAGGTTTAACATTAGAAGAGTGGATCACAAGATTTAAGTAATGGTAGACTACGAACATATTCAATACTCCAAAACATGTATTATTGCACTAAGCTCATGACACCGAAGCCTTAATTGTCAGTGCCTCAAAATAAAATATAGGGTGTCTGCCAAACAGCCTACAAGTTCCTCTAAATGTTAAATGCACCATGGACAACTTATGACCAGAAATTCCAGGTAGGGATTGTCAGTCCCGATAGATCTATCCATAACACTAGCGCTCACTACATTAGCAATTAACGGTTCATGATTGGTAGGGACTTAAATGGCAATGTGGTAACTTAGGCAATAAAATTAAGGCAATAATCTGGATAGCATACAATTTCTAAACACTTATGTCCAAGAGTAAAACAAGCATGTAATTTCATCCCGTAGAGTTTGTAAAACAAGTAAATAGAAAAGGGGGCTATGAACTCACCGTAGGTAGAAGTAGTCGGACAAGAATCAAATAAAGAGAATAAGCACCAACGAATCAACCACGACCTAAATATAAGTGGCGCGTTATTAGAAGCTTTAAATATTCCATGTAAATGCATAATTGCATATAAAAAAAATAGGTACATATATATTGCATATACATAACCATGTGCTTAGAATCCCTACACTCGCCTTAAAACTCTTATAATAACATCCCAAGTGTTTTTCTTTAAGCTTACAAACTATTTACCCTTCCGTTTAATTTCTTTTTAGAAAAAGTTTCCACTTTTAAAAAGTTACTAATTTTTGACCTTACTATTTTTAGAGGTGACAAAAAGTTCTAACCCGGCCTATGGAGTATAACATTTCTCGCCTAAACATTCTTAGGTTTATAAGACTCTTACCGCTTCATATGATCTCTTTACAAAACTTTTTACTAAACACTCTAGGTTGACCCTCGGGTTTTAACCCAAAATTACCCATTTTCAGACTT
>BQNB010201666.1:0-10895 GCA_026074375.1 Tanacetum coccineum
ACCTATACCCACACTGGACTCGAACTTCTTTTTAACCTCTACGAACAAGAATTGGAGCATTACCCAATGTCCTCCCATATATCTAATAATGACATGATCAAAACCTTCACTAGCCAAAACCACCTTCAAGTTAGAGAGAGATGCAAAGTCTTTTACCTTACCCATTAGACCTCGGGAGTAGTCCTGCTGGTTCAAACAAGAGTCATCAAGTATCAAAGCTGGAATACTCTCCAACTCTACATTCACAGGCTTAGATCCTTTAACAGCATGAGCATAAGAGTTAGCAGACCTCTTTGTCCCTTTCTCATTACTACCATCACCTGTATTATGCCTTTTCTCCCCATTATTGTTGAATTGGTTGCTACTAGCATTCAAGGGTGCTCTCTGAAACCTAGCAACGTTAGCATGAATTTTGTATCGACCAACCCACACCGTACAAAGATTACTAACCAGCCGCTCCACATCAAAGACCTTAATGAACCGTACAAAGCCAAATCTTTTACCAGCTTTCGATCTTCTAGTTGGAATAAAAGCGTCAACAACATACTCGTATTGCTTACACGTATTCCATAGATCCTTCACGTTAAATTGATCAGGAAAGTTTGTAACGAACACATACGTGGAGATCTTCAGAATCCCATCCTCCTTGGATCGATAACTACCCATTAAAAGAACAAGGTTGTGAAAATAGATCGCAAAAAAGGTTTTAGAAAAACAGATTAAAAAAAGGTTTAAAGATTAGGGCTCACTTCTACATAATTTATTAGAAGAAAACAATTTGGAAGACGACAAAAACGAAAAAGAAACCTAAACCCTAATCGAAACATAAACCTAAATCGAAGAAACAATTACACGAAGAATTGAAACCACAATTAGATTTAGGATCGAAATAAGAAAAGAGGTTTAAAATCGCCTGAGATCACCATTCATCATTTTTATCCTACTTTGTTTTAATAAGTAATAAGCCTTAAACTATGTCTTGGAATATATAAAGTATAAATTTTGGATAACCAAACCACTCAAGGATGCTCAAATTATCGTTACTTAAATGTGTGAGAAGTGTTAAAATTCAATCTCGTTTGATGCAAATTAAATAATTATGAAATGGCCACAGAGATCTTTTGAAAAAAATATTTAATTTAGTTTGAGTCGGTGTGACGATATGTATAAAAGTCAAGAAGATTGATTTGTTTTCGATAACCAGCTCAATTAAATTGATTTTTTGCTTGGTTTTGTAATTCAGTTGTTGTCACTTCATTACTCGAACATAACTGAACTAAATGTATATACATGGGGTAATAGATTCGTTTAGAAACAGTGCCACGTTTGAGCTCGACAAAACTATTAAACTAGAACTTTAACACTTGACTTGAGCTTGATTGATCTTTCACTTTTATTACATGCCTGATCTCTATAGCCTAGTCATCAATGTACTCGTAGTACTTTTTAATTTTTCTTGATACATTTCGCAAAAATGCTAAATGACATTGTGAATAGTTTCTTGTTAACATACTCCATACTATCATTCACCGTAACTATTTTTGGGTAAAGGGTTTTCCCGGTAAATTTATTATTTGAAAAAAACGATTCAGTACAACGGATGTTGAATCCTACATCTTAGTCTGTTACATAGACAAATTGCTTTCATAAGGAAGGTACAATTATGACTAGATTACAAATGACTCAAATATAACATCAAACATAATATATTTCTTCTTACAACCACGAACTTTGATATCCAAATTATCACATAGTGTTTGTATGTTGTCAGGAATTTCATGACCTCCATACATACGATCATCGTATGGGTCGTATTCATCATCCACTACCGTTTTCCTCCATTGATCCAACAAGAGTACCATATCCTACCCCCTTCGGTTTTGATGTCGTATAATTTGTAGTTTTATTATCATCATGTTCAACTTCATCCTCGCTGCCCTATTACCCGGATAAATAACCTTTTTCTAGTGATTCCCATCATCATCCACAAGCACAAGTATAGTTTCCAGAATATGTTTTTCACAGACATTAATCCTTTCTACTAGAGGGGTAGGTCGTTGCCCCTCCTCTTGCATTCCAGAAGTAGTAGCCTAATTACTCGTTGCTACTTCCCCAATAATCGGATTTTCAACATTTAAAGCCTCAAACGTGTTACTAAGCTAAAAAAACCATTACCTTTATTACTTGGTGACTCTTTATTGTAACCTGATGTCGAAGCCTTATTTGTACCAACAAAAAGAGTCGTCTTTGGAGAGTTACGTGTCCCTTCAGTCGATTGTTTTACTTTAGAGCGGTAATGAGTTTTAGGCTTCGTCCAAATCGGTTTGAAGTTTTTGTTGTCTCCATTATTACCACTAGATTTTTTCTTTTTCACTTCAATAAACCTTTCATCGTTAGCTCCGGATGTCTGACCCTCGACTTTATCCATACTATTCACCACTAGTTTAGGAGCACCTTTTGGACAATCAACAAGTGAATTGTTGATAAAAATAATGTCTAAAACGTTATTAATATTTTTCGACCTATCTACGTTTTGATAGTCACAAAATGTAAAAACGCCCAATGTAAAATTAAACGTAAACAAGTAATTAGTTGTAAATTTTCATTTCGAACATTTAATCACTTAAAGGTATGAATAAATAAATGCTTAATGCATTTTATGATCAAAGGAATTTTTATTCAACCTCACATTTTTTATAAAATGTAACAAATATTTTTATAACTTATACAAAACATTTTTACATTTAAAAGAAATGTTTTATTCAAAATAAATGTTTTGAATTTAAATTTTCCTCCTAAAAACGGATATATTTGATCCAGGAAACACCTCCCCTGAAAAAGACAAAAAAAGAGCGTCTAGCTCTGGGCGGCCCCCTTAAATATAAGGGCGGGCCACTTAGTGATAAGGGGGCCGACATAAGAGCTAAGGGGGTCGGCTAATCCAAAACGCTCCCAGCTTTGCCTATAAATAGCAAATTGTTTCCAACTGATTTTTCACCTCTTACACACATATTTTCTAAATCATTATATATATTTCTTTCATCCCTTTGATCATTTAATCTTAAGCATTTGTTTTCAAGTGATTTAAGCTTAGATCTTCAAGTGTAAGAGAATAATACTTCCTACTATCAAGTTACGAAGTGTTATAGCTTAGTTCGTGTTGTCGTAATATTGTTACGATTGTATCATATCTTGTAAATCATTTGTGTATATTGTGAAAGTGTGTTTAATAGTTAGATCGTGGTGATCGTAGAGAGAATATATAGATCGTGGTGATCATAGTAAGAATAGATAGATCGGGGTGATCGTGTTAGCGTTTAGGTGAAGTAAAGTGTTGATAGTGAGGTTAGTATTTTAGGGCAGAGAATACAAAGTGTGTGTAGTAGAGTGGTTCTAGCTAAGATTAGAAATCGACATTTAGCTTTGTGTCGGAAATTGGTGTAAGCTACTTGTGTACGGTTTTCTCCGCCTAAAGGGAGTTTATTGACATAGTGAAGAGAACTCTCGAGTTGGGTACTCGGGGAGTGGAGTAGGTCGAAGAGGAGCTTCGTTACCGAACCACTATAAATCCTTTTGTTGTGGTTTAATCTTTCTAACTCTTATCTCTTGTCTTACATACTTATTTATCTTGTTATTATTTATTTACTTAGTTAAATTGTTCATATTTTGTATACATTGAGATCACATAAAATCGAATCTAAGTTTTTACAAACAAACAATATACTAAATTAAAAAACGATAAACTATTCAACCCCCTTCTAGTTTTCCACAAAGTTTAAACATTATTTTTAAAAACCAAAATTCATTTCGTTTGTACTAAATTAATATACTAAATTAAAATACATTGTGTTTTAATATATTTTACCGGGGGTGAGTCCCTTTTACCCAAAAAAAGAAAAAGTGTTCAAATGCTTTATAGTTGTTTAGGATAAGATATATAAATAAAAAAATCAAATATATTAGTATAAAAAGATTAAACTCAAAAGATTTTTCATTTATCTGGTTAACAATATTGTAAAAACTAAAAGGCTTTTTTTACTAATAGTGTATTAGAAATAAAGATGTAAGTAAAAGAAAACATATCCCACATTGAAAGAGAGAAGAAAAAGAAAAAGTGAGGAGCCTATAATAACTAAGTCAAAAAAAAGGAAGAAGTTAAAAATATGTAGCATTATAAGTTACGACTTGAGTCTAAATCTTATTACAATCATATATTAAATATTAAATTTTATAATAAGCTTAAAAATTTATATAGATTAAGTACTTACATGTTAAGCTTGAATAGCTCATTCGGCTCGTTAAGCTCGAGTAGCTCGTTTGGCTGGTTAAGCTTGTTCGATTCAAAATAATTAAACGAGTTTTTAAACGAGCCGAGCCTAACATTAGTTTTCAAAGCTCGGCTCGTCAAACTAAACGAGCACTAATATTTGTTCGAGATCGATTCGAGCTCGAAAGTATTAAGTTTGAACCCGAGTTAAACGAACTCGAGCTCGAGTAGCTCGTTAAAAGTTCGAATCGTTAGCACCCCTAATTTAACATATCCTTGAGGGAATGTTAGAAAATGTGTTTAGAGACTTAAATGTTCTGAATTTTTTTGATGAAAACAATGAAAAAATAATCAAGTTTGATTTTTGTTCCAATTTACTCACTGCAACTTTCTTATGATATACATATGGCTGAAGAAGAGTTATATATGCCTAGTCATATCTTATGTTTATATTATAGCTCTTGTTCATGTGTTTTGGTTTTCATGCTTTAGAGTTTGTTAAAGCATGTAGGTAGCTTTAAGTGTGTTTCTTAAAAGAGGCTCATCACCTCTTTTCTTATGTATTTAACATTTCATTTTCTCATTAATGTATTCATTGGGTGATCAACCCTTTTACCAAAATAAATAAATAATAATAACTAAGTTTAAAAAATGTTTACATTTTAGTCACTCAAAGTGTTAGCCTTACTATTTTGTAAAGCTGGCGTCTTACACGTGAATTAGACTAGCTATAGATCAACTACTATACGCAGAGATTACTATTGTATAAATGGGATAGATAGCATTATCATAGGTTATAAATATCCCCATGACTCTCCATGGGGTGTGAATGAATGTTTGGTTAGTTCTTCATTTTAATAAAACACATAAACTTTTTCGACCTCTCTCTACTTTCTCTCACTAGACTTATGGTATATTTAGCTTATTTTGATCATCTTCGACCCCTCGAAGGTGGTTTTGATACATGTAACAAGTGGTATCAAAGCTCCTCAGGGGTGTGTGTATCGTGTTTGTGTTGCTTCATGGCTTATGGCTCATTATTAGCTTATTTTGTGGCTTATTTTTCCACAAAAAGCTACAGTTTGGTTATTTAGGTGTGTTTTTGACAAAAATCTTTGATCCTTCATAATGTTCCATCTTTCTTATTGTATATATAAAGGATTTTCGTGGCTTATTAGTTGTTTAGCTTATTTTGGGCTTAATAGGTCACGGCTTATATTGTTTAAGCTTATTTCATCATAAAGCTTTAAATTTGTGTCTCATATCATTTCTAGCTTATTCTTCTATCATGTACGTGGCTTATTAGTGGTTCAATCACTTATTAAAGCTTATTCATAGGCTTTTAGGTCGTGGCTTATTTACCTAGTATTTAGATTTTTTTGCTTATTCTAGTTCAAAAAGCTTTAACCTTTCTTTCTCAAATCATTAGTAGCTTATTGTTGGAAATATCTCGTGGCTTATTTGCTTGTTAAACAACTTATTTGAGCTTATGTTGAATCCTGTGGTTTAGCGTGAAAGAAATACAAGTACTAGCGGTTTAAAATGAAAAAGGACACAAGGACGAATCTAGAACACTTGGAATAAGGATGGTACTAGGCGTTTTAAGCTTTGTCTTAGCGGTTTAAGGGTGTTCTACGCGGTTTATCTTCATTCTAGGTGGTTTAACAGGTTTAGCTCGTGATTTAAGCAGGTCTTTGCAGTTTAACTTGCTTAGGCGGTTTAAGTTTTTACAGGCGGAATAAGAACTAATCATGCGGTTTATTCAGGCGGATTAAGTTTTAAAGTTACGCGGTTTAAGACTCAAGGTGCTCGCGGTTTAAACAACTAGGGTTGGCGATTTACATGTACTAGCGGTTTAAGGACCTTTTCACGCATTTTAAACTGCTAGGGTTAGAGAGGTTTACAAGTACTAGCGGTTTAAGGACTTCTCAAGCGGTTTAACATCACCTTATCACGCGGTTTATCGAGTCAAATCAGGCAGTTTATGGTTTCGTCAGCGATTTAACCTAATTACGCGGTTTAAGGTTTAAAGGGTCCGTGGTCGCAGTTTAAGGTGTACGTATGTTTCGATTTAACATTCGAGCTTCAAAAGGGTTAAGTTCACTCAGTATTAACCGAGTTCACTCGGTGTCGTGGGTTCCAGGGTTTAGTTTTGAGAGTGTTACAAGCCCTAAGTGAATGTCTTACTTTATACCCTTGGAATTTACATTATTTACCCTTGTGTTTGAAACCTAGTGCAACTTAACCAACAACAACCCTTATATTTGGAAATTAATTCACCATTAGTCCTTCATTATTAAGTAATTAAACCGTTAGTCCTTATTAGCCAAAATAAAAAATGACCATTAACGTGACAACCAATAATATTCAAAGATAAATTTATCGTTTTTCCTCTATTAATTATCAAAGCACATCAACAATAAAAAAACAACAACACAACAAACACAATACATCACACTAAAACGATCCTTATCAAGATTCACCTTCACTCTTAAAGGCTAGTATCGGATTTCAATGACTATGGGGTTTTTGTACGATGTTACTCAGTTATGATTGAAGTTATTCGTTGGTTTTTTGCTTCATTCTCAGGTTCGTTATATCGGGTTGTCACCATCAGTGGTCATTAGTATTAGCCGACAGAATATATAAGGGGATTCGGATTGGGTTGATCAAGAGAGTACTTTCTGACATCTTTTCACTCGGTATTGCTTATGCAATCACTGGTATATGATGCTAAGTAAGCAGTTTCAGTTGTTATAAGATGTACACATGTGTATGATAATTCCTCAAATAGTCATCATCATAGAGGGAGAAATGTGTACATCCAGGGACGTAGTTGACTTTGGTGTTGCAATTCATATCATCACTATCCTAGAGGGAGAAAAGTATATTTTCGGGACTTAATTGAGTTTAGTGCTATGGTTGCAACTTCGTAAAAAGGGATAAAGTGTGAACTTCGGGATTTGGACTTTATACAACAAGACTGTGATGCTTCTTAAGTGAGATGATGTTGATGATATTATCCTTTCCTACAGATTTTCCAAAATAAGATAGAAGGTCTTTGAGCCGAGCTGGAAGGAGGTTGTATGACTCAAGACTAGTGCATTAATTCTTATCGGTCTTAGAGTTGTCAGTTTTGGAGGGAGCAAAAGTAACAAGAGCCTACTAGTTGGGAGGGAGTAAAAACTCAACTAGATACTACACAAGAAGTTCAAAACGTAATTCATATCAAAACCGAAGTAATTGGATAAGGGAACTTCAAGGATGATGAATGAGAATCAGATTTAGAAAACTTCGACATGACCAGGAGTGTAAGAAAATGAAACTTTTTCAAGACATGCAGCTAATTCAGAAACTTCTAGATGACCAGAAGCGTATGAAGAAAGTTTTTGAAGACATGTCAGAGGTAATGAGCAGAAATCCAATCAAGACCGAGATCATCGGTAGAGAAAACTTCCAAGTCATCCTCGGTAGTGTATTACAGTGTCTTCGTCTGCAAGATGAAGAAATAAAGCTGGAGTATTCAAGAAGATCAAGACTATTTAAGACAATCTCAAGGAATACTCGACTTCATTCTTATCATTTTTCTTTATTTTTGCTTGTAGAAACATTGTAACCGATTCACGCGTGACACCATCTTGGAGGGAGATTGTTAGCCTTACTATTTTGTAAAGCTAACGTCTTACACGTGAATTGGACTAGCTATAGATCAACTGCTATACGCAGGGACTACTATTGTATAAATGGGATAGATAGCATTGTCATAGGCTATAAATACCCTCCATGACTCTCCATGGGGGTGTGGATGAATGTTTGGTTAGTTCTTTATTTAAATAAAACACATAAACTTCTCCAACCTCCCTTAACTTTCTCCCACTAGACTTATGGCATATTTAGCTTATTTTGATCATCCCTAACCCCCCGAAGGTGGTTTTGATACATGTAACACAAAGTTTTAATAGTGTTCTATTATTGTATAATTTATATGTTTGGGTGACTAGAACGGAACACTTTCCAAACTTGATTATTATTTTATGACATATATCTTTTTCAAATGTGCATAAGTTGGTTGGGATTAATTAAATTCGAGGGGGGGATTTATTGTTACAATACAACCAAATAATGCATATATAAATATCTTAAAAATAGTTTTTTTGAAAGGTTACACAATAATGGAATAATATTGAAACTTAGATGGGTTTTTTTAATTTAAAGTTTGAGTGACTTAATTAGAACGGTCGTCAAACTTTGTTACTATTAGGCAACATTTTCCTTTTTTATGGCAATTGATTTATATATCACTTTTCTTATTAGGACACTCATCTTCATGCATTACATGGTTGTACACTCACATCATGCATTATCTACATGCACAATAAAATGTGTACAAATGAGAAAATGAAGTGCAATCACCTCCTTTTTATGGTAAATTACACCGTTCATCCCTGAATTGAGGCCCGATTGCGAATTCAATCTCTAGACAACGAGGGTCGATGTCGTTAATCCCTAGAGACGATTTTTGTTGCCCGTTTGGTTCATCGAGCCTCGTTATATGTATCTGGCGTTACTTTGGCTCTTATTTAGCTTTTTGACCATGGGCATTTTAGTAATTTCATTTTTTTTTGTTTTTTCACCGTTGGTCCCTGACTCAAAAATCCCAATGGGTACTTTATTGTTGGGTTTTTTGTCGTTTACCACTTGTACCATTGGTCCCTGAATCATTTTTTTGTATTATAAATGATGGTTTGCAAGGTAAAACACATTAGAAAATGGTTCGTTGTTCATGTGGTTTGTAAGTCGTGATCAGAACATCGTGGACTAATCGAAAATATGTTACAAGTCATTTTGTTTGTTTATTTACACATCCTTTTTTTATTTTCAGAGTCCAACATGTATCAACTTCCTCTGGTGGTTTGATCCACCGATGTGTCAAAGGTTTGTTCAAATTGTCCTTGGTTTGTTGATGTCACATAATGAGCTTGAAGAAATCCTTGTTATGGTTAAAGAAAAGTGACTGAAGTTGATGAAATGTCACATCATCAGTTGGGTTGTGTTTGGGTTTTACGTTTACTGTACAATGTGAAGCTTTAGGGTAGTTGCTTTTTTGGGTGCGAAATTGGTCAAATACATATTAGCTTTTTGATAGATGTTCTTATTAGGTAATAGGTTATGCTATTGTGGATGTATGTGGTTTTGTGTTGACTGATGGAATGAGTAGATTCGGTTATTAGTCATATTGTTATGGATGAATGTGTTAATTTGTTTGACTAATAAAGTCAACATGTAGTGTATTGATGTTTGACTTATAAAGTCTACAAGAGTATATGTTAGATTGAATTGGGTTCACTAGTCTGATTTAGAAAATTCAAATAATGTGTATAATCATTTGGCACCAAAAACATAAAAGCTTAAACAAACAAGAAATTAATTTATACATTACAAAAACAACAACTAATCTAGGATAATTCATACAACTGATATATACAAAAACAACAAAATCAAACCCAACTAATTAATTCATAACAAACATAAACCAAGCCATTGTCACAAACACTATCATAGTTGACTTCCAAAAGAAAACATTCTTTTGACTTTTCTTCAACTCTTCCATGAGTTGCTGCATTTGACCTTCCATATCAGCAAATTCAACTTAAAGGACTGCAAGTACTTCTTGGCTTCTTACTTCGTTTTCTAGTTCTTATCTTTGAGGTTTTATCTAGCTTAGGTCTACTCGCTTGATTCCTATCAAGTGAGGTTTTAATCTCTATCAATTAGCTTTCTTTTAGTCTATCTTTTTCTTTGTTCCCTCTATTTTTGTAAATCTTTTTGTTGACCTCCATGGAAAACGAAAATCCTATCCGTACTCTTGGAGATTACTCCAGACCTAGCTACGAACGCTATCAAAACACCATTGAGCTCCCCGATAGGAACAATGTGGTGCCTCTGTGATCTGACACCATCCGGTTGGTGCAAAACGGATGCTCATTCCACAGACTTCGGTCCGAGGATCCAAACCAACATCTTAAGGATTTTCTAAAACTAGTGGACTCACTTGAACTTGATGTTGCAAATAGGGAAAGGATGCGCCTGCGTTTATGTTAATTTTCCCTTCCCGATCAAGCTAGCAATTTGCTTGAACGTCTTCCTGCAGGATCCATCTCCACCTGGGAGGATATTACTACTCGTTTCCTTGCTCAATTCTTTCCACCAGGAAGTACTGCAAAACTCCAAAATGACATCCTGATGTTCCAACAACATCAAGGTGAATCTCTTTTTGAAGCAAGGACTCATTTCAAGGACTTACTCTAAAAAGTCCCTCATCATGGCATCGATCTTTGTATCCAAGTCCAAATATTTTACGACCGCATCGATCACACCCTGAAAAGGACAGTAGACTATGTCGCCGAATGCTGATTAAGGAAAATGAGTGCAGAAAAAGCCTGGGCCACTATCGAAGAGCTAGCTCGATACGAGGATGAAGGATGGAGCAACCTCATCTTCCTAGAAGAAGGGAGCCTTAACTACAAAAACCCCAACATTAAACAATTATTAGGGGTCATGGAGTGTAAAGTTGACGAGCTCATGAAAAATGAAATCTCACTAATGAAGAAGTGAAAACATTTTTTGG
>BQNB010201667.1:0-10895 GCA_026074375.1 Tanacetum coccineum
GTTAACCGAGTACAAGCTATACTTGACCCCGAATTGATTTGTCCTTGGGGAAACAAAGAAAAAAAAATCAAAAGAAAATAAAAAGGATAAGCATGGGTTGCCTCCCACGAAGCGCTTGTTTATTAAAGAGTCCCCTAGCTTGACTCATTTCCCCAAACTAGGTTCATTATGGAGGATAAAAGTGAGGGTGAAGAAATTCCAAAAGGTGGAAACCTCCCCAAACTAGATACGAAAGATATACCGTAGCATTGTTGATCTCGGGTTCAAAAAAATTTTTAGAAAAGATTTTCAAGAGAGAAAATGTGAACCCAGACAATGCTTTGGTAACATGAAAGTCCATTAAGGGTGGGTGGAGTGGGTCAAAAATCTTAAGAGTTAAAGAACTCTTCCCTGTAAGAAAATTATCACAAATACCCGGATCAAAAACGAAGACCTTAGAGTTCAAAACATCATTCTTAGGCTCATCTTGAAAATTTTCAAGGTCAAAGTCTAACATCTTTTCAGAAGAACGGGTGGGTAGGGTGGGTAAAACACTTTGCTCATGAACTTTAAAGTTCCCATCAACTAGGATACCCGGGTTGAAAACTTTATCCTCATTGATTATTGAGAATAAAGCATCACCTATATGAAAATCCAAATCATTTCCTTCAACATTACTTGAACCACCGAGTTCAAGTTCATCTCTCAAGCTCTTAAAAACATTTGAACTTGATTTGTCAAAATCTTTGGTTTTATCACTATCAAAATCCATTCTCTCAAAATCTTCTCCATACAAAATTCTTTTCCACTCATCATTGTTAGAATCCATCTCAAAGAGATCATCATCATCAAAGTCATCTTTTGGTAAAGACTCAATTGAGGGTTCAGAATTAACTTTTGGAGGAATTTGTCTAGACACCTCAATAGAAATGATTTCCTCGTCATCTTTAAAAAGAGGGTTCGAATAACTCTTAAGAGTTTCCTTTTGAACCTTCTCCTTAAGAATTGACTCGTCATTTCTAGAGGGAAAATCATCTTTTTTCTCAAAGAGAGGGTTTGAAAAAGTCTTGAAACTTTGAAAATTATCACAAAAACGAGGAAATCACATTCTTTTCCAATTTTGGACTCTCTTGGGATTGGACCGTCTATCATTTCTAATAAATAATTTCTATTATGAGAAAACAATACAATCACACTTACATGGCAATTTCCTCTTCCTCATTATCATGAACTCCCAAAACATTTTCGTTATCACTTTTGAAAACTTCATGATTAATCTCATCATTATCTTTTACAAACTCATTTGTTGCCCATTTTCTAACACAATTCCCAATTGGGGCAAAGAAGGACACAATGGTTTTAACATCAAGAGTCTTCTCTCCTTCAACTTCCTTTTTTTCCAAAGAAGATGATGGAGTTTGAAAATCACAAGTGTTATTTCTTTTCAAAATCTCATTCTTTTCCAAAACTTCTTTGTTTTTCCAAAAGTTAAGCTTTTCTTTAATGGAAGGACAAATAGAGGAACTTTCTCTTGAAATATTACATGTTTTAACCTCATGTTTCTCAACTTTCTCATTAGTAGTAAGAAAATCACATTTAACCACTTCCGAAGAAGTGAAAATGGCATTAGAATCCTCATCCTTTTCTTTTGGTGAAGAAAAGATATCAATCATACAAACCGACTCTTTATGAGGACGAGTGGTGTATTTGAGCTCTTCACTTCTTACACTAATAATCAATCTCTCCTCATCCGTCCTAAGGGACATTTCTTCTCCAAAAACATCGATCAAAGCACGAGCCGTCCTCAAAAATGGCCTACCCAAAATAAGAGGTACTCGATAATCACACTCAAAATCTACTACAACAAAATCGGCCGGGAAAGTCAATCTTCCCACCGGGACCAAGACATCTCTAGCAATTCCTTTAGGAACACAAAGAGAGCAATTTGCTAGTTCTAAAGTCATCCGGGTAGATTGCAATGCGGGAAGGCCTAACTTTGTGTACACGGAGAGTGGCATAAGGTTGATACTAGCTCCTAGGTCGGCTAAGGCTTTGCATTTAAGCTCACTAAAAGTACACGGGATGAGAAACCGTCCGGGGTCCTCAAGCTTTTCGGGAAGCTTTTTGAGAATGATCGCCGAGCAATTTTCACTCACCGGTGTATTAGCCATCTCGTTTAACTTCTCTTTGTTCGACAACAAGCTTTTTAACATCTTTTGATACTTAGGCATTAAGATCAAAGCATCCGCCAAAGTAATGTTCACATGAATCTTTTTGAACATTTCCCAAAACTTTTGGATTTGCACTTTATCATTTTCACCTTTCTTTTCATACTCTACCCTAGAAGGATATGGAAGAGTTTTTGTTGGCTTGTTTGGTATGATTGGTGGAGTTTTAGGCAAGAAAAACTCTTCCTTATCAATTAAGATCTCTTCAAAAACACTATCTCTAACCTCATCATCTTTTTCCTTATCTTTCAACTTATCTTTCCCTTTCCCATGGTCTACCCGAGGTTGGACGTTTGCGGTACTTTGTGAACTTTCGGGTTGCACTTTATCCTTTGTCACCTCGGTTTCCTTAGCCTTCTCATTGTCCGGATTGACATAAGGAGGAGGCATAGGAGGTAAAGGTCCATCAATAACAACACCACTACGGGTGGTAATCCCTTTGCATTCATTCCTCGGATTAGGAATAGTGTTACTTGGCAAAGTACCCGAGGTAGAAGCATGGTTACTTTTCCCATTATTCCCATTATTTTGCATAAAACCCATCATAACTCTTTGAAAATTTCTTTGCTCATTTTGAAATTCATTTTGCTCTCTTTTAAAATCATTTAAGTTCTTTTGCAAATTGGTCAATGTGGCATCATTAGCTTTTGTGTAAGCCTCGAACCTTGAGTAAGTAACCGGTACTTGAGCAACTGGGGCTTGATAAGCTTGAACTTGTTGGTTAAGCCCCAAGTTAGCTCCATGGTTAACTTGATTGGTTTGGTTCACATTTCTAGTCCCATTATACCCTTGGTTCCCATTGTATCCTTGGTTAGGTCTAGAAGCTTGTGGATTGGGTTGAGTAAAGCCCGGTGGTCTTGTGTAAGAAGCCACACTAGAAGGAGGGTACCCGGAATTCCCATTTTGAACAAAGTTACCAACCGAAGCGGTTTGTTGAAACTGTTGGAAATTATCATGATAAACCGGGGATTCATAACCTCCTCTAGTCATTGGGCACACATTAAAACTATGATTACTACCACAAGTAGTACACCTTTCCTCCACCGCTTTAATCGGAACGGGAGTAGGCACAAGAGCTTTCATCATATTTTTCATCTCATTCATTTCATTCCTAAAAGTCAAAGTCATCTTATCCTCTAATGCCGCTGCCATTTGTTGGAATTCGAAGTTAGATGATGAAGAAGTAGAAGAAGATGGAGGAGCATTCGTACTCACTCGCATCACGGCGTTCCGTGAACATCTAACTTTGGCTTTATTCTCTATGATTTGTAGCCCTTCGGTTGGACTTTTGTAGAGAAAATTGCCACCGGCAGCGGAATTAAGAGAATCTTGATCATTATAGCTCAACGAATTATAGAATGTGTCTAATTGGTGCATGAGCGAAAACCCGTGATGAGGACACTTCCTTAGAAGTTCCTTGAAACGCTCCCAAGCTTCGGAGAAAGATTCTTGAGCAATTTGACAAAAAATTTGTTATTTCATTCCGAAGATTGGTAGTCTTAGAAGGTGGAAAGAAAAAGTTGATGAAATTAGACACTAAGTCATCCCATGTAAGAATAGAATTCGGGGGTTCTTTGTCAAGCCATGTTTTGGCCAACCCATCAAGAAAATAGAAAAAGAAAAGTTGATGGGTGTGTTATGTACATTCGGTACCTTTGATTATATTATGCTCTCGAAGAATGCCGAATATGGCATGAGGCCTCATCATGCACTCTCCTCGAAAAAATTTCGATCTGAACAAGATTAATGAGAGAGGATTTAAGTTTAAAAATTTGAGCATTGATGGGTGTACTCACATCTGAAAATTAACTTAGCACTTTCAAGACCCCCGTGGATCTTGAAGTTGCTCTTCCCAGAGGTCGGCCCCAGAGTAATCATCGGCCATAGAAAACGGATCCATTATCAACAATAAGGGAAGGCTCTTGTTTTTTGTCGAGGAACGTCGACGATAACGTCTTCGTCGAATTGTGTAATTCCAAGGAAGAACGAGATGCGCATGCACATTGAAAATAAAAACAGAAGAATTGGATTTAAGAAGAATTTTTATGGGAAAATTACAATTTTTAGTATTTATTAGAAAGGAAAACTAAAAGAAAGAATATTTATGGTAACCGTTAATTACAAGCTGTCACCGACAAAGGATCTCCACGATTACCACAAATGAGCGGAAAGGCTAGCGAGCCGCAATGAACTTCTAAGCAAGTAGCTATCCACTATCACCTTTCTTTAAACTCACCTTATAAGTTTGTAAAACTCAAAGGACCGTCGTCTTCGCAAAGTAACTCACATTAATATTGTTGTTTATTGGATAGTTTAATTGGATAGCAGCATCCAAATTCGTTTATTTTATTTGTATTTAATTATTCGAATAGGAATCGAATTAATGAACGTTTGTATTTTTTTTATACACAAATAGCAAAGTAACTTCCAAAAAGGAAGGGTCTTCAAAACTCTACTTCAACGAATATCCACAAACACTCGTTCCAACACTGTCTTCCTCAGTCAAAAAGCGCGCCAAAATTTGGTTGCGTGTAAACACTAGTCACATTTATATATTGTATAGTATAAAACCGTGACAATTCTTTCCAAATAACTTCTCAAACAAGAAGAAAATAAAAGGATATAACCTTCACTTAAAAAACACAATACGTATATTTTTAACCGGAAGTATTTTCATTCTCAGTCGTATCCCAAACGAAGTCGAGAATGTGAGATTTCCGGGAATAATTCGGATTCGAGTCAAGAATGGATAAAAGATCTTTGAATTTTGAATTACACTACGAATATAATAGCACAATTAAACTAAGAACAATTAAAGAATTAAAAACGTTTAACTAATACGAAAAATTAACAAACGTGAGCTAAAACTAGAATTTAAAATCTAAAGCACTAATACTAACAAATTTTATACCTAAAAATCACAAAATTAAAGAGAAAATTTTAGGAAAAAGAATTAGAATTTTTTATTTAATATTTTGAATTTTCTATGATTTTTTAAAGAAAAATGAATTACTAAAAATACACTTTTTCTAAAAATTAACACTAAAAATCTATTTTTATTTTTCAAAAATTACTAGAATGAAAAAGAAAATTATTACAAAAATAATTAGATTTTTCCAACTATTTTTCTATTTTTCCATGGAATTTCTCAAAAAAGAAATTACCAAAAACCTATTTTAATTTCTAGAAAATACAAATTCAATTGGAAAAATAAAGAAAATTGATTTTTAACTACTAAAAATGTGCAGAAAACTAATAGTATGAAAATGCCCAATTTTTATAAAGCAATTGAACCCTAATTTTGCTAATTAAAGTATAAACCCTAATTTTATTAAACTAATTTTAAAAATATAAATCCTATTTTATTTATCCTAAAAGACAGGGTAGAAAGTGCAAAGTATGAAAGTAAAGGGTAGGCGGGAAAAGTAACTAAAAATTACACTATAGTGAAAACAGACAACCTCTAACTATTGAAAATGTACCAAATAGACCCTACGATTTAGCTTATTTTTGGCTTATTTAAAAAATGAAAATCAGCTAAAACTTAAAACTTCAAAGTTAAACCTGAGCTTATTTACTACAACTTTAACAAAAGCACATTGAACTTTTATCAACTAGATAAGCTAAAAAATAAGCTTTTAAAACTGTCTTACAGAAACTATGGCTTAACTTTGAAATTCCAACTTTTCTAAACTATGGCTTATATCTAGCTTATTACTAAATGAAAATGAAAACCAAAAGTTGCTAAATGAAGCTTAAGATGTGTGCTAAGGATTTCTAAAAAGAGATAAACTAAAAGTAAACTAGATTATCAAGAGATTTGATCTTAAAAAGTAAAAGTTTCAGCTTAATCACTGATATTAAGCAACTCTAATAAGCTAACTAGCTTAAATCTAAATCCTAGAAACTGAGATTTTGGAAATAAGCTATACTATGATTATAGAATGAATCTAGATAAAAGGATTTTGAAATGAACAACTAGAAAATAGAAATCTAAAAGAAATAAGCAAGTAATCTAAGCTGCTTCTACTACCACTTTTTGCAGGAATCTAAAAGCTAATCTAAAGCTTAAAAATGAAAATTAAGAGATGACTTTTAAAGAGCTAATGTAGTACTATTAAAATGCTTAAAACTAAATTCTAACTACTTACTTTCAAGTGTTAAAGATAACTAGAAAAGTAGTGAGCAACAGCAGTACTTACTGAGTAAGTACTGCTTATGCTGATATACTTGGCAAAGGCTTAAGTGCAGGCTAAACTTCTTGTTTAAGAACTCATAAACTAACTATCCAAATGTATCAAACCTATTATAAGCGAGGTGATTGTTGGTGGTTTGTTAAGACATTAACCAAATTTGAACTCTAAAATGCTATGAAACTCTTAACTACAAAATCTACTTGAACATTAAACTGTCCTGGTGCTAGTAATAGCTTTTTAAGCTTAAAACTTTGAAATTCTACAATCTATCTTACAAAACCTATTTAAAACTTGATAACATCACTTAACACAACTGACTTATGTAAATTTTCCTACTAAAGTTGACTCTAAGAGTCAACAACACCTTAATCCAAACACTAGTTAACTAAAACTGTCCCAAATGAATTCTACTTAAAATCATATAAAAACTTAAAAATGCTAAACCTGTAAATCTACTCAGTATTAAACACACCATTTAAACTATTTAATCACTAAAAACTAAGCTTATAAGAGAAATAGCAAGTTACTCACGAGCTTAATCCTATCTAAAAGACAGAATTAAAGCAAAATGAATAAACAAGTTTTTAACTAATGAATACATAAGATAGCTAGAAAATAACATAAACAAACATGTTGCAAAGGAATAAACAAAATGAAGACAATTAGGCAAATGATTTTAAGCTGAAACATAAAGCTGGGGTGGGGGGGGAGGGAGAATGAAATTTAAACAATGAAACCTTGATTTATGAAGTCTCTGAACTCTAGGTCACTCTTGTTGAGTGAGTGACCTTAAATCTCAATCCTAATGGCTACCTTAGCCTCTAAACCAAGAGCTTAAGCTCAATAAGCTAACTTGAGCTTATCAACTCCAAAAGCTTCCATTTTTGATCCAAACTGAATTCAAATGACCATTTTCGAACAATAATAGACAAACTCAGTATTAAAAAGCTTTTAGCAATATTAGAACAATTTTAGAACAAAAGAAAATAGAATAAGCTAAATTTAGCTTATTACAAGCTTATTAGCTTAAACTAGCTTATAACATGAAAACGTAAAACAAACTCAACTTCAATTTTATTTGCTATTAAGAAGATAAGTAACAATGTAAAAACTAGTAGTACAATGACTTGAAAAGATTTAAAAAAACTTAATCGAAAACAGATGAACATACAAGTAAAATAAAAGAGAAATTTACAAATACTACGGAAAAAAAAAACCACTTCCTCTAAATTCTATACAAGCTTCTATTTATAGTTTGAAGGTGATGAGTTAAGATGTAGAACTTCAAGTCTTTCGAAACCCTTGATCGCTTTTCTTTGAATCTTGGCCGTCGATTGACTTTGGTGAGGTGTTCGCAACCATAGTAGGCTGCCACGACACGTCATAGAAATGACGTGGAGATGGGTAAATACGAGGTGAGGTAAGTTGGAAGAGACGGGGAAAGGTGATTTAGGGAAGTTGGGTTTGTTCGAGTTTTGGCGGGAAAAACAGTTAGGGACGGTTAGAGAGAAAGATTATACCCCACGTTTCATTTGAACTTTGGCATAATTCACACTAGCCCTTGTGTTTCTCCTTCAAAGTGTATTAAAATAAGTTTTGGAGTTGTCAATTCCGGCCCTTGTAATTTAGAAAACAGGAAATGGGCTTTTGGTTTTGGGCTTTTGTGATCCAAATAGTATAGAAGGGCCCAAAGGGTAGTTTAGTCTTTTTGCATCCTCTTCAAAGGGTATAATGGTCTTTTTCCTTCAAACTTTTGTCCTTTTCTTTACTTTCTTGTCTTTTCTCGACCACGGTCTTGATCCGGTTTTGAAATTGGCTTCAAATCCCTCTTTTCTCTTAATCACTTGTCTCTTCCATTTCTGTCGGATTTGGCACATTTTTGCTCTCTTGACTTTGAATACTTTCCTGCACATTGAGACACAAAGCATACATATTTCCATCTGTAGGATAAAGTTTTTTTTTATGCTTTAATTGCGAAATCCTGGGGTATTTTAAGTATCAATTTAACACTTTATCAAACATACTTGTTTGAAACATTACGGTTCACCTGCTGGCCAACTAAGCTCTTAATTTAAAGACCAAGACAAACTTATATGTGATCCTATTGGTCTAGGCAATATAAAACACGAAATTGAGTAGCTATCCTAGTAACTACTCACTTATTAGAGCTAGCTAACCTATTTGAATGATAGACGGAAATCAAACACGTAGACAATAACATGAGATCAAACATAATTAAACGTCAACGTTAAAATTAAGAAAATCAATTTAAAAAAAAACAAACCAACATTAAATCTTCATTAAGATGGATAATACCTTAGGGTATTAGCCCATAACCATTGTAATTATACAAGCGTGATCAAATAACCAAGGTAAACTAAAATTTTTACCGAACGATACCAAAAATTAAATGATTACAAGAGTATAGGAATTACACGGTGTCTTCTATGGAATCGTGATCGATGCTTGACCTTTGTTGCTCTTCTTTTCTTCAGAAAATTGTCTTTTATGTGTATGGTATGAAGAATATGATTTGTATACTGAAAACTCATTTTTGAGTCTTCTATTTATAGTCTCTGAAAAAGGATAGATACATCGTATTGAGCTAGGCTAATACGGCGTATTGGGGTGTTTCCCTTGGAGTGCGCGCAAAGTTTATAATCAATTTGCAATATCTTCCCAAAATATATTATTCACCAAATCTCTGAATAGTTATCTTGCTGGATACAGCGTATTGAAGATGAGTGATACGCCGTATTGGGAATTGATAATACGCGTTTTCATGTGAGAGTTGACGCTGATATCCGTATCTCTTTTCCTAGATACGGCGTATTGGTCAGAATTTAGCAATCTTTAAATATCTTCGATTTAGCTCCAAAATATGCACCTTTTAGTATGTCTTCACAAATCACTCCTTAATTACTGCAAATGACACTTTTAAGCAATCAAGTACAAATTCTTGCAATAATTATACAAAAGTGGTTAGTTTATTCAGGATAAATAATGGTATAAATATGATGTTATTTGATGTCATTAAATATCCCCCCACTTGAATCTTACTTGTCCTCAAGTAGACTCTAGATTATATTGAAAATGTATCCCAACCGAAGTCAATGATTTTTCCGTTTAAGCACTTCTTTTGATTTAATTACATGTACAAGACCAAGTACCTCACGAAATATGGAAATGGAAACACTCAGACCACTCAACTAATCTAGGGTGTGACATTTAATTGGTACGCTCATTTGCTCGGTCGTGATTAGCTTCGTATCATATGATTGGCAAGGATACACATCTCCACTACTAGAGCTAAGGAGAAACAAGTCGAAAGGTAAATTGGTTTATTATAAGGCTTAAGGGTTGATCATTATAACCATCTTTCACCGATAGTACCACACCAACAAGGCAGCTGAATCATACATACATGGCCGTAACGACGGAATAGACATGTATAATTCGATCACATCCTTATTCGAGTTTAACCAAGGGTTAGGATGAAGAATTATATAGGGTAGGGATCTTTTAACTTTCACCAAAAGTAATAAATCAAAAAGGTGGCTGAATCACGCATACATAGCCGCAACGATGGAATAGACATGCATGACTCAATCTCAACCTCGTTCGAGTAAAACCTAAGGTTAATTGCTAGGAAAGGGAAGCAAATAGTTGTTAAATAAATTTCACAAAACAGATAGATTAAGCTTTTAACAAATAAGATAGTTGCTAGTGACTTTTCCCGACCGTTCCATGATAAAGACTCGATATATATACAAACGCCTCGATCATAGAAATGACAAAGACAACCTAAGTTGGCGTTCCTATAACGGTTAACTTCCCATTCATCCCAAATTTACATACTCTTACAAAAGTGGTGATATCGGCCACTTTATACAAAACTATATATCGTTGATTTTTATCTACATATCAACGAATAATCGATCATTCCAAATATTTCATCGGTTTAAGTTTAGCGAACCGACTATCAATCATCCTTCTCTTTTTTCGATGCATTTTCTTTTTTTTTTTTTTTTGGTTTTTTTATAACATAAATCTCGGTGCAATTTCACCGTTTTCACAATCATAATTCATCCGGATAATTTTTTCTTTAACACTTCATCTTCGGACATAACACATAATCGCGAAAGTAGCAAAATACACGAGCTACATATTTTCCCATTGCATTGTGCAATTTCCCGACCTAACCGGAGATAGAAAAATTCACTTTGACACAGAAAATACAAAACTTTACACAAAAGCAACTAGCAACTTTGATTAAGTAGGCTTAATCTACAAGGTAGGCTATGGTGTAAAGGTGTAACGAAACAGACATTTGGTGTGAAAAAGACAGGAATGGTACAACAGGTTTTTTCTAGGGGATCTTACTCTTATATTGAGAGTAAGCAAAGGGTTAACCGGAATTTAACTAACTAGTGTAGTTAGTTAATTTTACAACATTTAGGCTTTTTGGTGTATTCCTAAAAATTTACCAGTT
>BQNB010201670.1:0-10894 GCA_026074375.1 Tanacetum coccineum
ATCAAATAAACATAATAGTCATAAACTTGGCTAACACCTAAGGGTGTTAGCCCATAATATCAGTAGCAAACAAGATAGAAAGAGCAAAAAATAAACAAACAAATAACATACACCGACATGCAAACCGAATAATTATACTACGAATGATGATACGAGGTGTTCTCCACTTGATCTCTGGCCTTCAACGGTGTTTTCTTCTTTTAGAAACGAGTTAGGGTCGTATGGAGTTGAGGAATGATAGACTTAGGGCTGTATTTATAGGTTTTTATCTCGACCCCGATATGGTGTAGACCTATTTCCTGGATACGCCGTATCCTTAAACAAACTTAGGCGCCAAGGAGTTATAGGATTTAGAAGTCAACTCGGATCATGCCTTCAATACGGCGTATCCTTATAATCTAGATACGGCGTATGTCTTCAATGCTTCTTAATTTCTTTTAATTCGTTTATACGTCGGATCCCCATTAGCATGGATACGCTGTATACTTCACCTGGTATGGTATTTTCTTCATTTAAGCTTCAAATTATGTGTTTTCCGTGTCTTTTCCACTTTTGCTCCAGAACTAAGAATAAAAAAATATGAACTACTAAGTAACACTTCTTAGAATAAAATTTAGTAAATGAGCAACATAAGTGGGATAAATGATACATAAAATATGTACTTATTTGATCATATCAGACATAAGGAGCATAGTGCTACCTTGGTCTAAAGCTGTTTGATGATCGTTTTGTCAACGATCTCCTCCAAATTTCCCCCTTGAATGTCTATCATTCTGATAGGTGAAGTGGTGAACCTTTTTGAGGAAATCGGTTGTTTCCCCTTTATTGTTATGTGATGTGCTTGTCGCGTGGTCTGTGTGTGTCGCTCGAGTGTCGCATTGTTTGTGTCGTGTCACTCAGCGTGCATAGTGAGATGTCTGTCTCTGTCCTGTGCGTCTCGCTGCTCTGCGCGCGCCTATCGCAGCGCGCTCCTATGCCTGCGCGCGCCCCTTTTGATAATGTCTATTTTCATTTCTGTATTTTTTTTAAAAAATAAAAAAAAAAGGGGGGGGGGTGAAGTGGTGAACCTTTTTGAGGGGGATAATCGGGTTGTTTCCCCTTTAGGAAAAAAGGTTTAAATGGGTGGACAAAAAAAAGCACTTTCTTCTGGAGACACTAAAAAAAATTCCTCCAACTCTCTTTATTCTCTCATCTCATCAAACCATTTTCATGGCAACTTTTGTTTGGAGAATCCCTTTCAAATCTAGTTATGGGATACGGTGATGTGTGCTTTTCCATGAAGGCGAATAGGAACCTTTTCCTTTGGACTTTTGGTACATCAAAGATTATATCTGCTCTTCTTGTCCAAATTGGCTCTTTAAAAAGCTTCGGCAGACACCAATAAAACTGCCCCCCATCCACATTTTTCTCAGTGATATTTTGGGAGGCCAAATCTAAATAAATATGAATTCACAAGTGACAAAAGTGCTCTTTTGGCTTGGTTCGTGACTCTCTTGCAGCTTGTGCCATCAACATGATGTTTCAGAAGGATATTCTCTTGTGAGGTCAAATCTTATAAGTCTTGTACTGGTATTTTGTAGTTTGTGTTTGGTTCTTTCTTTATGTATTTTCATGGGTCAGTTTAGAGTAGTGTAATAGTCCACTTTGTTTTTTATGTGTACATCTTGGGGTATCATCTGTCTTTTATTTGCTTGAATAATTGGGGTGAGATGCCTTCTCTTGTATTTTTTTTTTTTTGGTTTATATAATATTTGTTGCCTTTCTAAAAATACTAATAAACCTGATCAGTGGGGTTTGTGAATTATCTCTAATGAATCAGATAAAAAAGCTAAAGTTAACCATGTCAACAAATTGAAATTCTTCCATAGTTTATTGTGAACACTTCTATGGGCAAACACATATAATCAGTTAAAATCAATTTTATATTGTTCATCGTAGATGGTATGTATTCATATTTTTTTTTGTGGATCATAGCTTTAAGAAACTACTACAAATGAGGTTAGGACGTACCCATATATTTATTGGCACTGGTACCCGTACCTACACCTAGAGCCCACCTCTAACATGATAACATGACATTTTTTCTCTACAGACGACGCGAGCGTCTGCAATGTGCCTCTGGCACATGGATGGTTAACTAAGTATGGAGACATTTGTGCAGAAAGATAATTATTGATGTGAAAACCCAATGCTCTCTTCTTAAGAAGACATTTGGTGCAGAAGATCATCTATTGCTCGAAACCAATGCTCTTTCTCATTGAAAAACGATATTGAGCTGTCAGCTAAAGTGGACTGTTTCTGGTTTATGCGTTTGGTTTTGTTGGTATGAATCAAATACAGTCCCAAGAAGACTCGACTTTAACTATATCAAATTCAGAATTCACGAGAACTTGATCAAACTATACATAAACCAAGGAAGACCCGGTATTTTCTAAAACTGTCAACTGTTGAAGGCAGTTCCCACGGAGGGAATGGTGATCTTGAACTATAAGAATAAGATACATTTAAATAAACAGGTTTGTTCTTTGGAAAATAACATATCGCGGGTTCCAATTATAAGATACGGATAAATTTTAATAAAAAGTTTTTCTTTTCACTTTTACACCAATGCAAATGTTATGCTAATGTTTTAATAAATTTACTTTACGCTTATTTAATTAAATCTATTTTCAATAACGATAGCTGTATTATAGCGATCGTGGTGTCCTATTTTTCAAAAAACATGTCTCGAATTGCTACTGTAATATCTACTATTTAGTTTCAGTAATATCAATACACAAGTTGTTACATTCTTAAAATGCCAACAAGTAAAAAAGTCAAAATTTAAAAAAAAAACACCAAAATGATGACGCTCCCATCCACAATTTCTTTCTTTTTTTTTTAAAATGACAGACAAAAGCTAGAAGCAATCTAGGACATGGATGGACGGATGATGTAGCGTCTTTGGAGGTCATTAGAGGTTTAGGCAGTTGACGATTTTCAGTTTTAAAGCTGTGTAATTTAAGGTTTCGATGGTCAAAAAGGAGAAAACTGAAAAAAGATGTTTAATCCTGTAATTTTCTTTAGAACTACCACACTTGTGCCTTATTGTATTAAAACTACAAGTGTAAAACAAGTAATTCGCATTTTCCATATGGACCACTCAACATAAAAAGTCATCAATAAGTTGTGTCCATATTTGGTGATTCTAGTATGTTAAATAGTATAAATACTATTTCATTCTTCTTGTATAGTGTTTATATGTTTCCGATATCACCATCTTGCCTTTTTTCTTTAAATTTTTTTTAACATTGTAAAATACAAAAAACACCTAGTGGTGGAACTCCAAGAAAAAAGCTCAGCTTATAGCAACCATGTATATGCAGGGTTTCAATAGCATAGACAAAACTAATATACGTCTTTATATTCAAACTCAAAACTCTAAAGAAGTATTATCCAAGAATTCAATAAGCATACCTCAATGTTTGGTTCCACTGAGTTGACACCTGAAACTCATCTCTGATTTCTATTTCTTTAAGAAGTTCGCAATAGTGTGGATTCTTTCCCAAGAAGTTGTTACAAGGCACCCTGTTTCCTACATGATGCAAACAATCAATTGATGCCTTTGCATTTATCACTGAGCACAAGCATAATCCTACCTTGAAAAGAAATGAAGATCATCATGCCAAAAACAGAATTAAAAAGAAACAAGTTAAGATAGATTTTAATACTTAAGACAAAGTAAAATTGTAGCACAAGGAAGAGAAACTTTCGGTGGTTTGAAGTCAAATGTGATGCCAACCTTGTTTCACGAGTCCATCTCAATGGATAGGACTATATCAATTTCAATGTTGGATATTTTATTTTTGTTCAGAAATTTGATTTTATATAAATGACCTTGATGAGGTTGCTATGGTCTGCAATATAAGACCTTTTACTGGACTCAATAAAAAAGTTGGCAATGTGTGAAACGTTCAAAAAGGTCAACTTAACTCGACCAGAATCTTAACGATGGACTCCACATATCGGGTTGATCCCTGAGGACTACTGCGGTGACTGCAGACGGTGTGCATCTCACATGCGCTGCAGCTACAACTGTCCCCCTTTCTGGAAATTACTTCCTATTTTAGGCCATACAGTAACAACTCTTCTTTTCGTTACACAACATTTGCGGCCATCACGCATATTAGCAAATGTGGTCCATATGACATTCATATTGAGTTTACCAATTTTTTGCAACATTTGCAGCAACAAACATTAACATATTTTTAGTAAACATTTTTTTTGGTTGGTATAGGCTTATATTTTTACATTGTAATAGCTACTTAATAAGTTATGGATTGTAATCTTCAGTCCCTTTAATTTCTATAAGAAAATAGATGTATTCCTACATTGAGCCTTGTTAAAAGTAGGGCTACTAGACCGGATCAGACGGAAAACCGATTTGGTCTATAAATCCGAACCGAGGACTTAATAAAAAAATGAACAATAATAATAATAAAAAATGCTTGGTCCTGGTCTGGGTAAGTTCGGCACTAACATAATACTTGTCGGTGTAATTTCGGTCAACAAAGATAATAGTTTTGTTGTGTGTTGTAGACGAATAAGACGTATCAGACCACAAAAAACCGAAAATGAAAAAAAGTCGTCTGGTGGGGAACCGGCATGACGAGTGCTGTAACCAAAATATGGTTAGGTTCCTGGGCGCTGATGTGCAACATGAGTGTTCTCGTTTAGGTCAAGCATAGCGTGTTTTAGCTTTTAATTAGAAAAGCACGTTGTTTAAATCGTGGCTTAAGTGTATTGTGACCCATGCAAAAATTTATGATATTGCTTGCATTAATAGCTTTTTTTGTAAAAAAACAAAAATATTGCAATAATATGAAGTGTAGAGAATACTTATTTGTTGACTACCTTTATTCTATCAAATTATTGCATAATGATGATTGTTCAAGTGAAATTTATGTCTTCCTTTAAGACAGATTCGTCAAACTTGTTCCCAGGGTACAATGGCCAAATCACATATATTGTCAGACGTGACAAACTTGAATGAAAGATCACGTAAGAACTTGTGTGTTTCTGATCGAACAAGACTTGGAAAAATTGTTAGTATGTAGGTGATGCAAATGTTTATAGTGGAAATTCGACTTGTTCTCTAAGATTTAATTATTTACCATACTAATAAAAGTATGTTTAAATAAACAGATTGGTATATTTTTATTACATAAATAAATATTTTGTAAAGTCTTTTAGTAAGTTAATCTATTTTTAAAAATACCATTAACAATCTGAAAAATAGAAAATGGAACCGGAATCTACAACAAAACGATTTGCGCATGGTCGAGTTGCATTCGGGTGAAGATCGCGCGAGTAGCAAGTTTGCTATCGCGGTTACCGTTTTTATTCACAAGCACTCTAGATCCCATTTGGCCCAGAATCACAAACTCGAAACCCCTACGTGCGGCGTAGGATGTTGGAAGTAAAACCAACAAACCATATTGATAGCAATATCAGACCTAAATTTTAAAACACAGGTTGACTTATATATCCCTCTAAAGGCTTAATAATTCCTTATGTTATCTAACCTTAAATTTAATTGCATATAATATCCTATATAACATTTAAAAAAGTATTCACATATATCCAAATGACCAAATAATTAATTAAGAAAACCAAATCAGTTTAAATTGTCTATTTTACCCTTTCTTCTCATAGTACTTTTACACTGTGTTCTTGAGTTATTTGATTAAAGAACAAAAAAGAAAAAAAATTGAGAGGAAACATTTTTCTTCCATAATTATCAAAATAACACTACATTTCTTTTCATTTTATTTCTTAAGTAATACTCGAGAGCACAAGATGAGCCGTTTTATTTTCACTTTCTTTTATTTTCATTTCTTAACTAGAACTCTGAGGAACACAGTGGTAAACATGACCAGTTCCTTCTTTCCTCAACACCAACCGTATGTCAATTTGCGATTCTCTTCTTTCTATTTAATTCGTTTTAGAGTAAATATTCTAATTATTATAACACTATATTTGACATCTTGCCACTAAAGTTAAGTAATGTATTAGTTTGTTTTTTGTTCATATTATATTTTTCCACAGGATGATTATAAATATGTATATTTCAAGCGGGTCTTCTTTATTTAATTTGTTTTTTTTTTTCTCATTTGCAAAAAATATTTTCTCTGTCAGACACATGCTCCATCACCCTCTTTATGTTAATGCTAAATTAGAATTATATTGACTGTATTAGATTATATTTTTGAATGTTGTTGTTTGTTTTACGACATTGATTTTCTCAATCGAATGTAATGTATACGGCACCCACAATAACTTGCCTCTCATTTTATGCAATATAAGTCATAATATTAATTTATCTGAAAATTGTTTATCAAGAGGTGTAATGGTGGTTTGATTTTACTGGGCTGGCGTGGATACACTCTTTTTTCCAGATATTGTGTTTCAAATGCCTCACTTTTAGACACGAGATCTCATTCATATTAACTTTATTTTTGACTCTCTTTAGCTCGTTGCAAAACACTTTCAAGGAGTACGCAAACCCACTAAACAAAATAAATATGTATAACTTTTCATTATTATATTATTTTCAAGGTTTGAAAATTAATCATGTTTTACAAACTATTTGCAACTCATATTGTTATACATTGTTTAATTTGATTAAAACAAAAATTTTCAGTTTAAGTATTCATTTATTTGCAATATTAGTTCCGTACTAATGAAAACATTGCGACGTTTTTTTTAACACCAATATTAGTTCGTACTATGAATGGTCATTAAGTCGCTTCGTTAGTGATGGGTATTATGGTAATTTCGCATAAAAAGTATGTTATTGCACCATTGGTCCCTCATCAAGAAAAATTTCAAATTCAAACATTACGTGTTGAGTTAAATACATTTTTTTGGTATAGCAACCTCGACTGGTCCCACCCCACTTCGCCAATCGCCTCCAGAAAACTAACAAAAAATATAGGCACGAACACTTCAGCCAATTCGCCTCCTGAGAAACCATCGCTGGTCACACCAACTTACGCCTGCCTAATGTCGTGCATCGCCACCACCAGGTGGTGGCTTGAGGTTGTTGGTTGAATGAGATGAATATTTTGATGGGATCTTGATATTAAATCAATAGATCTCATAACAACATCCAAATATTATTCCAGAGTATATTCTAAAAGTAAATCAAGATTGAGGTTGTTCGAAATATAAAAGATGGAAGGGGAAAGCACCAAGAAAGAACCCAACAAGATACAAGGTTGTATATTTTGGGTTTCGGGATTTACGAAAATAAAAGAAATGAAAGAGGAGTGCGAAAATATTTGGGTTAGTGATTTCGAAAATTGTTTGGGTTGGAGGTTAGATTTAAAAGAAGATTAGGGTGTCTGAAGGGTTATTGGTTTATAATGTGATTGATATTGAATATGTGTTGAAATCTTAGATTTAGTAGAAAGCTAATGATTTTTGTTTATAGAAGGGAAAGATATGATTGAATGTGTTTTTTGTTTTTTAATTTTTAGTAAAATGCAATTTGTGTTGAAAGTATTGGGGTTTAGAATGAGTTTGTTGATTTTGACATGTTAGTTTTTTGTTTTATGTCTGTAGCAGGTGGTCATAAGCAATTGTTGAAATAATAATAATATAATAATCAATATGGGTGTGTTTTTGTGTGGGCGATTCTCTCCTGCGTTTTCCCATATGGATCTACATCCACTGGTCTAAAACATCGTTCATCCTGACATGAAGTTCCACCTTCCATCTTTTGATTCCAACTTCCATGTTGTATCATTTGCCTTCAACTACTCTGTTGATAGATCATGTTCGCTTAGTCTTAGTGGTTTGATTCGTGCGCGTCGTTTTCATCCTCGGAAGCTTTGTGGGCTACTGTTCTTCAGGGGTGTGTTTGAGGCTGTTCAGTTGCTGTTGTTTCAGAGTAGGTGTGTCGTGCACTTTGGGGTTTAACTATTGGCTTCGCGTGGGTATCATAGCAGGTCTGCCACTACAAGAAAAAGTAGAACAGGTGACGAAGTTTTCCCCCGTGGCGCCATTCGGTCGCCCGGGAAAATACTATAAACTGACATAAAGGCTGTCCGAACGTGCGCCACAATTTACTGATAGACTTTTCAGTCAAATTCGAAGAAGTTTTCCCGGGCGACATGTCGACCCGGGATAAGTTGGTATTAAAATTTGACAAAAACATAACGAAAATACTTGGCGGCATTTTTCCCCGTCGTCTATATTTCACGTGGTGCGATCAGTGTCGCTTGGGAATGTTTTTATTAAAAAACTATAATTCATCGTGAATGTTTTAGGGTTGTGTTAGTGTTAATGAACGTGTATATCCTTTTTTTTTTTAACTTTCCCGGGCGACTGGTCGACCATGGGTATCTTTTGATTGATATGTTTGGTCACTGGTTTTTCTTGTTTTTTTTTTTTTTTTTTTTGTAATATATATAAAATTATATCTTTTTTTTTAATAAAACCTTCGGCGACATGTCGACCGGGGATACATGTTAATAAAACAAGATATAAAATTACAATAGTTTTTTAATATATATAAATAACCAAAAAAAACTGTATATTTTTTTTATAAATTATTTCCCACGGCGGACATGTCGCCAGGGATTACCTTTTAATAAAAAATATACGGTTTTAAATACAGTATTGTTTATAGTATATTACTTTTTAATTATTTATTATTATTTATAGAATAATTAATTATTATTATATTTGTAAATATTAACTATCTAGAAAAAGCACTATGTTTTTCTTGGTTCGGTCAAGGAATGCACATTTGTCAAGTAACGAGACGCGCTGAAATAACAAACATTTATTTAGTTAAATATTGTTGTTTTCATACCACTTGTAGTAACACAAGCGAGGGTCTAAGAACGATATCATTACTTGAGTTACAAACAGACACTTAAACATATTAGACTGATAATCATACGAGACTTACAAACGGACACTTAAAGCATACGAATTACATTCCAAATGAAAAACTACCTCAAATCAAGTTTTCCATTGTCATTGTAAACTTAGTTTGAAGTAGTGCAGCTGAAATTTAGTGTGTGTTGTTCCGGATTCTTTTTACATTTCTATATTGCCTCGAGTACACGGTTATTCTTCAAGCAAGGTGCTTGCAGTTTTTGAGCAACTCTGAATTTCTTTAAAGCTCTTGGAGAATAAATTAGAGTCGATGATGAATCCTGGAGAATAATTTGGAGTCGTTGGAAGCTCCTGAAGAATAATGAGTCGATTGTTGATCTGGAGATTGAATTGGACGGTCTGTTGAAGCTACAGGAGAGAACAACAGGAGAGGACTCAGTTCCTCTGTCTAAAAAAAAAATTACAATCCGAAAGTGATGTTCTCTCGTGAGGCTTGTTAATAAGAGTATAGCTAAGAAGTTTTTACAACTAACCACATTATTATATTTTTCACAAATAAAGCCCCACCAAATCCATTGTGAAATCTGATTCTAGTATTGGGATTGTTCACTTTGATCGTGGACATGGCATAGTATGTTTACCACGGGTTTTAGGTTTATTACGGACTCTCGCAAGAACTACTTCTCCGATTCCACAAGGACACGCAAAAGCTTACATATGGCACCATTTACCATAATAGCAGTGTGATTGTTTGTGGTATGTGATTGGTATGAATGCTGGTTTTTGTGATCTTGTGGGTGTTTGTGAGGATATTATCTGGCTTTTTATGGTTCTAAAAAAAGTTTTTTGGAGGAGAATTGGCGGCGGGGTTGTGTTAGTATTGGCTGGGAGTAAGTTGACCTCCGCCACCTACTTCTGTTTAGATTAGTCGCGATTTTTTAGGTCGCCCTGTCCTGGTTGAATTTAGTTAATTTATGGGTGGAATTTTATAATTTAGATTTTTACATTTCTATAACCATACCATATGACTCGTCCGTTTTGAACGTCTAATGGACAACGATAACACATTGACTTCCTAGTTTGAATCGTCTAATGTACAATAGACAAACACAACGAGTCATCCGTTTTATTGAACGTCTAATGTTACCAACGACATCATATCCAGTCATCCGTTTTATTTTGAACGTCTAATGTACAACACATATAACACATTGTCTATCCAGTTTGAATAGTCTAATGTACAACGATAGACACTATTGACTCATACGGAGGCGTCTAATGTAAACGAACAACACATCGACGCTCATCCCGCTTTAACTCAATGTGCATCCCCTTTTTGAGGAAATCGGTTGTTTCCCCTTTAGGAAGTTTAATGGTGGCAAGCACTTCTTCTGACCTAAAAATCCTCCACTCTTATCATCATCTCATCAACCATTCAAGGCACTTTGTTGGAGAATCCTTTCACTAGTTATGGATACGTGTGTGTGCTCATGAAGGCTAAGATTTCCATGACTTTTGGTACATCAAAGATATATCTGCTCTTCTCTGTCCAATGCTCTTTAAAAGCCGGCAGCGTTTTAGTCGCCTTCCTGGTGATCTTAGTAATTTATGTCGGATCCTTAAAACATGCTTTCAAAATGACAAACCTGGTCATGAATCTCTTGCGGAGCTCCGACCATTCATTTATGCACCCCGGAGGTAGCCGATTGAAACATCCTGTGGTTGCCCCGTCCAACATCTGCTAGAACATTCAACACCATACCGGCATTGGCCGCTCTTCCGAATTATCAGCCCAGATGAACCGAATAATGTGATCTTTCAGATTTGTTGATCTGTCTCATATCTTTACGTTGGTCAGTAATTTGTGTTTACGGGTTAAGAACTCTATGATTCTCAATGTGAATGGTGCCTTAGGACTTATTTAAAGGAGTTTCCTAAGTCATTATTGTTGATACAAAAGTTGGACGATCCTTGATTAGATCCGGATTAGGGGTAATACGGATCT
>BQNB010201678.1:0-10894 GCA_026074375.1 Tanacetum coccineum
AGTTTGTCTCCAATTTCGAGCCGATACGAAACTATACAAGAAACTTTAATGACCTACAACTACTAAGGGTAAGCACCAACGAATCCTTCAAAAGTTCATCGAGCTTTTCAAAACAGAAAGGATGAAGATTCTAGGCCATAGAGATCAACAAATAAAAGGTCTGCCACCAAAAACATGGAAAGAATGCTTATAGTTGGCACGTGAGAGAGAGAGAGAGAGAGAGAGAGAGAGAGACTCCACACCTGACCATCTCAAGGCAATCTCAATAGACATGGAACAATTTATATAATGGTATTATACTACAAGCTCCTCGAAGATTTAGTTATGCCTAAAAATGTCAACACGTACAAGGGCCTAGGTGACCCTCATTCACATGTATGGACATTCAAAGGTGCAATCAAAACATGCGCTTGGAATTGCCTAATAGCATGCCATATGTTCCAACAGACCCTTGCCGACTCAGCAGTGTCATGGTTTAAGTGTAAGGCAAAGAACAACATCTTAGGTTGGACGGACCTGAAGAACAAGTTTGTCTCCAATTTCCAGCCGATGCGAAACTATACAAGAAACTTTATTGACCTACAACTACTAAGGGGAAGCACTAACGAATCCTTCAAAACTTCATCGAGCTTTTCAAAACAGAAAGGATGAAGATTCCAGGCCATAGAGATCAACAACAGAAAGGATAAAAGGTCTGCCACCAAAAACTTGGAAAGAATGCGTATAGTTGACACGTGAGAGAGACAGATGGAGAGAGAGAGAGACTCCCGCACCTAGCCATCTCTAAGGCAATCTTAATAGACAGGATCAATTTTGTATAATGGTATTAATACTACTAGCTCCTGCGATGATATAGTAGCCTAAAAAGCCAACACGTACAAGGGCACTATATCTGACCGCTTATATCACATGTATGAGACATACAAAGGATGCAATCCAAAAACATCGCTTAAAATGCCTAAGTAGCATGGCCATATGTTTCCAACAAGTCCCTTGCGACTCAGCAGTGTCATGTTTAGTGTAAAGAAAGAACAACATCTTAGGTTGACGGAGCTGAAAACAATTTGTCTCCATTCCTAGCCGATACGAAACAATACAAGAAACTTTATTGGCCCTATTTACAACTACTAAAGGAGCACCACGAATCTCAAAACTTCATTCGAGCTTTTCAAAATAAAAAGAGCTGAAGATCCAGCCATAGAATCAGCATCAGAAAGGATAAAAAAGGTCTGCCACCTACAAAATATGAAAGAATGCAATAGAGTTGACACGTGAGAGAGAGAGAGAGAGAGACTCCACACCTGACCATCTCAAGGCAATCTCAATAGATACGGACAATTTGTATAATGGTATTATACTACAAGCTTCTCGATGATTTAGTTATGCCTAAAAATGTCAACACGTACAAGGGCCTAGGTGACCCTCATTTACATGTATGGACATTCAAAGGCGCAATCAAAACACGCGCTTGGAACAGCCTAATAGCATGCCATATTTCCAACAACCCTCTGTCGAACTTAGCGTGTCATGGTTTTAAGTGTAAGGCAATTAACAACATCTAGGTTGATGGACTGAATAACAATTGTCTCCAATCTTCCACTGATACAAAAACTATACAAGAGAACTTTGATTGACCTCCAACTGACTAAGGGGAAGCAGCCAACGATCCTTCAAAACTTCATCGAGCTTATCAAACACAGAAAGTATGAAGATTCCAGGCCATAGAGATCAACAACAGAAAGGATAAAAGGTCGCCAACCAAAATCTTGAAGAATGCTTTATAGTTGACTGTGAGAGAGAGAGAGCAGAGAAAGAGAGAGAGAAGATAGAGATACTCACCTCTTACAAATCGCAAGGCAATCTCAATGACATGGATCCTATTGATATAATGGTATTAATAGTTCAATCATCTTGATGATTTAGTTTATGGACCTAATAAATGTCAACAAAACACGTACAAGGCCTAGGTGGACACGCTCATTCACATGTATAGGACATTCAAATGCGCAATCAGAACATGGCGCTAGAAAAGCCTAATAGCATGCCATATCGTTCCAACATGACCCTCGCGCGACTCAGCCAGCAGTGTCATGTTAATAGTATAAGGCAAAAGAACAACATCTTAGTTATAGGACGGAACCTAAGGAAAAAACAAGTTTGTCTCCAATTTCCAGCCGATGCGAAACTATACAAGAAACTTTATTGACCTAACAACTACTAAGGGGAAGCACCAACGAATCCTTCAAAACTTCATCGAGCTTTTCAAAACAGAAAGGATGAAGATTCTAGGCCATAGAGATCAACAACAGAAAGGATAAAAGGTCTGCCACCAAACACTAGGAAATAATGCTTATAGTTGACACGTGAGAGAGAGAGAGAGAGAGAGACTCCACACCTGACCATCTTAAGGCAATCTCAATAGACATGGATCTATTTGTATAATGGTATTATACTACAAAGCTCTCGATGATTTAGTTAGCCTAAAAAAGTCAAACAAACGCGTACAAGATCCTAGGACCCCTCATTTACATGTATGGACATTCACAGGCGCAATCAAAACAATGCGCTTGAATAAGCCTAATAGCAAGACCAAATTTCCAACAACCCAGCCGACTCAGCAGTGTCATGGTTTAAGGTGTAAGCAAAGAACAACATCCTTAAGGTTTGACTAGGACTAAAAACATATTTGTCTCCAATTTCCAGCCGATGCTAAACTATACAAAGAAAAACTTTATTGACCTACAACTACTATAAGGTAAGCACCAATGATCCTTCAAAACTTCATTCGACTTTTCAAAACAAAAGGATGAATGATTCCAGGCGATAGAGATCACAACAGAAAGGATAAAAGGTCCTGCCACAAAAACCTTAGAAATAATGCTTAAAGTTGACACGTGAGAGAGATAGAAGAGAGTCATCCACACTAACCAGACTCAAGGCATCTCTGATAGACACGATCAATTTGTATAAAGGTCTTATACCTACAAGCTCCTAATGATTTAGTTATGCCTAAAAAATGTCACACATACAAGGGCTAGTTGACACTGTAATGGACATACAAAGCGCAATCAAACAATCACTGTTGGAATAGCGTAATAGCATGCCAAAATGTTCCAACATACCCTCGAGCTGACTCAGCATTGGTCATGGTTTTTCCGGGTACGGCAAAAAACAACATCTGTAGGTGAAAGAATGCTTATAGTTGCGACGATGAGAGAGAGATACACCACACCTTACATCTCAAGGCAATCTCAAATGACATGGATCTATATGGTATAAATGGTAGTTTATATTACTAGCTCCATGATGATTTAGTTATCCTAAAAATGTCACACGACAAGGGCCTAGTGACCACTCAATCACTAGTATGGACATTCGAATGCGCAATCAGAAACATGCGCTTGGAATAGCCTAATAAATCCAAAAAAGTTCAACAGTACCCTCCACTGACGACTCAGCAGTGTATAGGTTTAATTAAAAGTCCACGAACAACATCATAGTTGGCGACGGACCTGAGAACAAGTTTTGTTCTCCAATTTCCAGCCGATCGAAACTATACGAGAAACTTTATTGACTTATAACTACTAAGGTAAGCACCAACGAATCATTTCAAAACTTCAACAAGCTTTATCAAAACAGAAAGAGATGTAGACTTCTTAGGCCATAGAGATTCAACAACAGAAGGATAAAAGGTCTAGCCACCAAACACTAGGAAATCAATGCTTATAGTTGAACACTTGAGAGAGAGAGAGAGAGAGAGAGACTCCACACCTGACCATCTCAAGGCAATCTCAATAGACAGGGAACAATTTATATAATGGTATTATACTACAAGCTCCTCGAAGATTTAGTTATGCCTAAAAATGTCAACACGTACAAGGGCCTAGGTGACCCTCATTCACAATGTATGAGACATGTCAAAGGTGCAATCAAAACCTGACGCTTGGAATTGCCTAATAGCATCCAATGTTTCCAACAGACCCTTGCCCGACTCAGCAGTGTCAAATTTAAGTGTAAGGCAAAAAACATCAACTTCAGGTGGACGGACCTGAAAACAAAGTTTGGTCTCCAACTATCCAGCCGATGCGAACCAATACATGAAACTTTCTTGACCTACAACTACCAATGTGGGATAGCACTAACGAATCCTTCAAAACTTCATCGAGCTTTTCAAAACAGAAAGGATGAAGATTCCAGGCCATAGAGATCAACAACAGAAAGGATAAAAGGTCTGCCACCAAAAACTTGGAAAGAATGCTTATAGTTGACACGTGAGAGAGAGAGAGAGAGAGAGAAGAGACTCCACACCTGACCAATCACTCCAAGGCAACTTAAAGACATGGATCAATTTGTATAATGGTATTATACTACAAGCTCCTCGATGATTTAGTTATGCCTAAAAATGTCAACACGTACAAGGGCCTAGGTGACCCTCATTGCGACTATGATATGAGAACATTCAAGGAGATCAAAACATGCGCTTAGAATTACCTAATAGCATGCCATATGTTCCAACAGACCCTTGTCGACTCAGCAGTGTCATGGTTTAAGTGTAAGGCAAAGAACAACATCTTAGGTTGGACGGAGCTGAAGAACAAGTTTGTCTCCAATTTCCAGCCAATGCGAAACAATACAAGAAACTTTATTGCCCTATAACTACTAAGGGGAAGCATCAACGAATCCTTCAAAACTTCATCGAGCTTTTCAAAATATAAAGGATGAAGATTCCAGGCCATAGAGATCAACAACAGAAAGGATAAAAGGTCTGCCACCAAAAACATGGAAAGAATGATTATAGTTGACACGTGAGAGAGAGAGAGAGAGAGAGAGAGACTCCACACCTGACCATCTCAAGGCAATATCAATAGACATGGATCAATTTGTATAATGGTATTATACTACAAGCTCCTCGATGATTTAGTTATGCCTAAAAATGTCAACACGTACAAGGGCCTAGGTGACCCTCATTCACATGTATTGACATTCAAAGGCGTAATCAAAACATGCGCTTGGAACAACCTAATAGCATGCCATATGTTCCAACAGACCCTCGCCGACTCAGCAGTGTCCTTGTTTAAGTGAAAGGCAAAGAACATCTTAGGTTGGACGGACCTAAAGAACAAGTTTGTCTCCAATTTCTAACCGATGCGAAACTATACAAGAAACTTTATTGACCTACAACTACTATGGGGAAGCACCAACGAATCCTTTAAAACTTAATCAAGCTTTTCAAAACAGAAAGGATGAAGATTCCAGGCCATAGAGATCAACAACCGAAAGGATAAAAGGTCTGCCACCAAAAACTTAGAAAGAATGCTTATAGTTGACACGTGAGAGAGAGAGAGAGACAGAGAGAGAGAGAGAGAGAGAGAGAGAGAGAGAAGACAAGAAGAGAAACCTCCACCCTGAATCGCAACTTCAAGGCAATCTCAATAGACATGGATCAATTTGTATAATGGTATTATACTACAAGCTCCTCGAAGATTTAGTTAAGCCTAAAAATGTCAACACGTAACTTCATCGAGCTTTTCAAAACAGAAAGGATGAAGATTCTAGGCCATAGAGATCAACAACAGAAAGGATAAAAGGTCTGCCACCAAAAACATAGAAAGAATGCTTATAGTTGACACGTGAGAGAGAGAGACAGAGAGAGAGACTCCACACCTGACCATCTCAAGGCAATCTTAATAGACATGGATCAATTTGTATAATGGTATTATACTACAAGCTCCTCGAAGATTTAGTTAAGCCTAAAAATGTCAACACGTACAAGGGCCTAGGTGACCCTTATTCACATGTATGGACATTCAAAGGCGCAATCAAAACATGCTCTTGGAACAGCCTAATAGCATGCCATATGTTCCAACAGACCCTCGCCAACTCAACAGTGTCATGGTTTAAGTGTAAGGCAAAGAACAACATCATAGGTTGGACGGACCTGAAGAACAAGTTTGTCTCCAATTTCCAGCCGATGCGAAACTATACAAGAAACTTTATTGACCTACAATTACTAAGGGGAAGCACCAACGAATCCTTCAAAACTTCATCGAGCTTTTCAAAACAGAAAGGATGAAGATTCCAGGCCATAGAGATCAACAACAGAAAGGATAAAAGGTCGGCCACCAAAAACTTAGAAAGAATGCTTATAGTTGACACGTGAGAGAGAGAGAGAGAGAGAGAGAGAGACTCCCGCACCTAGCCATCTCTAAGGCAATCTTAATAGACAGGATCAATTTTGTATAATGGTATTAATACTACTAGCTCCTGCGATGATATAGTAGCCTAAAAAGCCAACACGTACAAGGGCACTATATCTGACCGCTTATATCACATGTATGAGACATACAAAGGATGCAATCCAAAAACATCGCTTAAAATGCCTAAGTAGCATGGCCATATGTTTCCAACAAGTCCCTTGCGACTCAGCAGTGTCATGTTTAGTGTAAAGAAAGAACAACATCTTAGGTTGACGGAGCTGAAAACAATTTGTCTCCATTCCTAGCCGATACGAAACAATACAAGAAACTTTATTGGCCCTATTTACAACTACTAAAGGAGCACCACGAATCTCAAAACTTCATTCGAGCTTTTCAAAATAAAAAGAGCTGAAGATCCAGCCATAGAATCAGCATCAGAAAGGATAAAAAAGGTCTGCCACCTACAAAATATGAAAGAATGCAATAGAGTTGACACGTGAGAGAGAGAGAGAGAGAGACTCCACACCTGACCATCTCAAGGCAATCTCAATAGATACGGACAATTTGTATAATGGTATTATACTACAAGCTTCTCGATGATTTAGTTATGCCTAAAAATGTCAACACGTACAAGGGCCTAGGTGACCCTCATTTACATGTATGGACATTCAAAGGCGCAATCAAAACACGCGCTTGGAACAGCCTAATAGCATGCCATATTTCCAACAACCCTCTGTCGAACTTAGCGTGTCATGGTTTTAAGTGTAAGGCAATTAACAACATCTAGGTTGATGGACTGAATAACAATTGTCTCCAATCTTCCACTGATACAAAAACTATACAAGAGAACTTTGATTGACCTCCAACTGACTAAGGGGAAGCAGCCAACGATCCTTCAAAACTTCATCGAGCTTATCAAACACAGAAAGTATGAAGATTCCAGGCCATAGAGATCAACAACAGAAAGGATAAAAGGTCGCCAACCAAAATCTTGAAGAATGCTTTATAGTTGACTGTGAGAGAGAGAGAGCAGAGAAAGAGAGAGAGAAGATAGAGATACTCACCTCTTACAAATCGCAAGGCAATCTCAATGACATGGATCCTATTGATATAATGGTATTAATAGTTCAATCATCTTGATGATTTAGTTTATGGACCTAATAAATGTCAACAAAACACGTACAAGGCCTAGGTGGACACGCTCATTCACATGTATAGGACATTCAAATGCGCAATCAGAACATGGCGCTAGAAAAGCCTAATAGCATGCCATATCGTTCCAACATGACCCTCGCGCGACTCAGCCAGCAGTGTCATGTTAATAGTATAAGGCAAAAGAACAACATCTTAGTTATAGGACGGAACCTAAGGAAAAAACAAGTTTGTCTCCAATTTCCAGCCGATGCGAAACTATACAAGAAACTTTATTGACCTAACAACTACTAAGGGGAAGCACCAACGAATCCTTCAAAACTTCATCGAGCTTTTCAAAACAGAAAGGATGAAGATTCTAGGCCATAGAGATCAACAACAGAAAAGATAAAAGGTCTGCCACCAAACACTAGGAAATAATGCTTATAGTTGACACGTGAGAGAGAGAGAGAGAGAGAGACTCCACACCTGACCATCTTAAGGCAATCTCAATAGACATGGATCTATTTGTATAATGGTATTATACTACAAAGCTCTCGATGATTTAGTTAGCCTAAAAAAGTCAAACAAACGCGTACAAGATCCTAGGACCCCTCATTTACATGTATGGACATTCACAGGCGCAATCAAAACAATGCGCTTGAATAAGCCTAATAGCAAGACCAAATTTCCAACAACCCAGCCGACTCAGCAGTGTCATGGTTTAAGGTGTAAGCAAAGAACAACATCCTTAAGGTTTGACTAGGACTAAAAACATATTTGTCTCCAATTTCCAGCCGATGCTAAACTATACAAAGAAAAACTTTATTGACCTACAACTACTATAAGGTAAGCACCAATGATCCTTCAAAACTTCATTCGACTTTTCAAAACAAAAGGATGAATGATTCCAGGCGATAGAGATCACAACAGAAAGGATAAAAGGTCCTGCCACAAAAACCTTAGAAATAATGCTTAAAGTTGACACGTGAGAGAGATAGAAGAGAGTCATCCACACTAACCAGACTCAAGGCATCTCTGATAGACACGATCAATTTGTATAAAGGTCTTATACCTACAAGCTCCTAATGATTTAGTTATGCCTAAAAAATGTCACACATACAAGGGCTAGTTGACACTGTAATGGACATACAAAGCGCAATCAAACAATCACTGTTGGAATAGCGTAATAGCATGCCAAAATGTTCCAACATACCCTCGAGCTGACTCAGCATTGGTCATGGTTTTTCCGGGTACGGCAAAAAACAACATCTGTAGGTGAAAGAATGCTTATAGTTGCGACGATGAGAGAGAGATACACCACACCTTACATCTCAAGGCAATCTCAAATGACATGGATCTATATGGTATAAATGGTAGTTTATATTACTAGCTCCATGATGATTTAGTTATCCTAAAAATGTCACACGACAAGGGCCTAGTGACCACTCAATCACTAGTATGGACATTCGAATGCGCAATCAGAAACATGCGCTTGGAATAGCCTAATAAATCCAAAAAAGTTCAACAGTACCCTCCACTGACGACTCAGCAGTGTATAGGTTTAATTAAAAGTCCACGAACAACATCATAGTTGGCGACGGACCTGAGAACAAGTTTTGTTCTCCAATTTCCAGCCGATCGAAACTATACGAGAAACTTTATTGACTTATAACTACTAAGGTAAGCACCAACGAATCATTTCAAAACTTCAACAAGCTTTATCAAAACAGAAAGAGATGTAGACTTCTTAGGCCATAGAGATTCAACAACAGAAGGATAAAAGGTCTAGCCACCAAACACTAGGAAATCAATGCTTATAGTTGAACACTTGAGAGAGAGAGAGAGAGAGAGAGACTCCACACCTGACCATCTCAAGGCAATCTCAATAGACAGGGAACAATTTATATAATGGTATTATACTACAAGCTCCTCGAAGATTTAGTTATGCCTAAAAATGTCAACACGTACAAGGGCCTAGGTGACCCTCATTCACAATGTATGAGACATGTCAAAGGTGCAATCAAAACCTGACGCTTGGAATTGCCTAATAGCATCCAATGTTTCCAACAGACCCTTGCCCGACTCAGCAGTGTCAAATTTAAGTGTAAGGCAAAAAACATCAACTTCAGGTGGACGGACCTGAAAACAAAGTTTGGTCTCCAACTATCCAGCCGATGCGAACCAATACATGAAACTTTCTTGACCTACAACTACCAATGTGGGATAGCACTAACGAATCCTTCAAAACTTCATCGAGCTTTTCAAAACAGAAAGGATGAAGATTCCAGGCCATAGAGATCAACAACAGAAAGGATAAAAGGTCTGCCACCAAAAACTTGGAAAGAATGCGTATAGTTGACACGTGAGAGAGAGAGAGAGAGAGAGAAGAGACTCCACACCTGACCAATCACTCCAAGGCAACTTAAAGACATGGATCAATTTGTATAATGGTATTATACTACAAGCTCCTCGATGATTTAGTTATGCCTAAAAATGTCAACACGTACAAGGGCCTAGGTGACCCTCATTGCGACTATGATATGAGAACATTCAAGGAGATCAAAACATGCGCTTAGAATTACCTAATAGCATGCCATATGTTCCAACAGACCCTTGTCGACTCAGCAGTGTCATGGTTTAAGTGTAAGGCAAAGAACAACATCTTAGGTTGGACGGAGCTGAAGAACAAGTTTGTCTCCAATTTCCAGCCGATGCGAAACAATACAAGAAACTTTATTGACCTACAACTACTAAGGGGAAGCACCAACGAATCCTTCAAAACTTCATCGAGCTTTTCAAAATAGAAAGGATGAAGATTCCAGGCCATAGAGATCAACAACAGAAAGGATAAAAGGTCTGCCACAAAAAACTTGGAAAGAATGCTTATAGTTGACACGTGAGAGAGAGAGAGATTCTCCACACCTGACCATCTCAAGGCAATCTCAATAGATACGGACAATTTGTATAATGGTATTATACTACAAGCTCCTCGATGATTTAGTTATGCCTAAAAATGTCAACACGTACAAGGGCTTAGGTGACCCTCATTCACATGTATGGACATTTAAAGGCACAATCAAAACATGCACTTGGAACAACCTAATAGCATGCCATATGTTCCAACAGACCCTTGAAAACTCAGTAGTGTCATGGTTTAAGTGTAAGGCAAAGAACAATATCTTAGGTTGGACGGACCTAAAGAACAAGTTTGTCTCCAATTTCCAGCCAATGCGAAACTATACAAGAAATTTTTTTGACCTACAACTACTAAGGGGAAGCACCAACGAATCCTTCAAAAATTCATCGAGCTTTTCAAAACAGAAAGGATGAAGATTCCATGCCATAGAGATCAACAACAGAAAGGATAAAAGGTCTGCCACCAAAAACTTGGAAAGAATGCTTATAGTTGACACATGTGAGAGAGAGATAGAGAGAGACTCCAGAGTGAGAGAGAGAGAGAGAGAGAGAGAGAGAGATAGAGACTCCACACCTGACCCTCTCAAGGCAATCTCAATAGACATGAATCAATTTGTATAATGGTATTATACTACAAGCTCCTCGAT
>BQNB010201679.1:0-10893 GCA_026074375.1 Tanacetum coccineum
AAGACTGTGCGCATATGATTTTGATTTTACATTATTATCTTTTGTTAACCTTTAATTTTGTATTACATAGATTATAATATTAAATTAAAACTATTTTTTTTTTTGCAAAAACTACAATTTTGCAATGAATGTGGTGCATATGAAAATATGAATAATTTGTTATATGAAATTTTAATAGCAATGATGTAATTAGGGATGTAAACGAACCTGACGAACACGAACGAAGCCTTGTTTATATTCGTTCGTTTAATTTTAGCCGGGCAAATAAACGAACATGGTCGCTTGAATGAACGAATTTTCTTTTTCATGTTCGTTTATTAAGAAATAATGTTGTTCATGTTCTTTTATGTGCGTTCATTAAGACATTAAACGAGCAAACATAAACGAACAAACATAAATAAACGCAAAATTTACAAAAATATACACAATATTGTGTTTCATAATTGTTGTTTGTTTAAGTAAATCAATTTTAAAACTATATAATAAAAATATGCGATAGACGAACATATATAAATATATGATCATAAACGAACGAATAATCGAACGTTCACATAAATGAACGGACAAGACTTCTGTGCATGTTTATTTATTTAACTAGACGAGCGTAAGATGTTGTTCATATTTGTTCATTTAATAAATAAACGAACAAAAACAAACTTTTTACCGAACGGTTCATGAAATGTTTCCTGAACGTTCAGTTCGTTTAATGTAATAAGCGTGTTGTGTTTTTCAAATTGAAAATACGTGTTCAAAATAAAAATAAAAATAAAATTATTATACCATAATCATTTTTGTGAAATATTTGAATATGCAATCATGTTAGTGTCTACCGTTTATAGGGCTGTAAACAAACTGAACGTTCAGTAAACATTTCGTGAACCATGCGGTAAAAAGTTCGTTTATGTACGTTTATTTATTAAATGAACGAACATGAACAACATTTTACGTTCGTTTAGTTAAATGAATGAACATGAACAAAAGTCTTGTCTGTTCATTTATGTTCGTGAACGTCCGATTATTCGTTCGTTTACGATCATATATATGTTTATGTTCGTCTATCGTATATTTTATTATATACTTTTGAAATTGCTTTATTTAAACAAAACAACACTAATAAAACACAGTATTGTGTATATTTTTGTAAATTTTATGTTCGTTTACGTTCGATCATGTATGTTAGTTCCTTTATTTTCGTTTAGTGTCTTAATGAACGAACATAAACGAACACGAACAACCATATTTATTAATAAACGAACATGAACAAGAATATTTGTTCGTTTAAGTGATCGTGTTCGTTTATTTGTCTGGCTAAAATTAAATGAACGAACATGAACAAGGCTTTGTTCGTGTTCGTCCGGTTCGTTTACAGCCCTAACCATTTACAAAAGAATAATGGTAACTGGTAAGTCTAGATTAAGCGTTTTACGAGGAAGGAACAAGTATAGGTATGATACAGGGATAATTCCATATATACAAATCCAAAAAACTCAATCTAAATATTGAAATGCTATAATAGAACTCAAAATACATGTTATTGAAAGCGTACAATGTATTGTTTAAAACATGGATATGTAAATATGTCATTATTTTGAATAGTTGGGATATATAAGAATTGACCCGAATAATAATATGTTTGGTTTCAAGAACCTTAAAATTGATCATACTAAAAGCTTAGGTTCTTAAAGTCATAATCTATATTGGGTATGGACAAATCTTTTCCCTAATTTTCACATACTAAGACACACTTGAAAATTCACTTTTTTGGATTTTATTACAGTTTTGTCGCTTCACACAACCACTAATAAAATGTTACTCTTTTTCTTTTTTTTAGAAAAGGCATTCAAGAACTAAAACCGGTAACTACATAAAGATAAAAAAAAACCTTCAGAGGGAGGAATAATTAATTAAAAATAAGAACTAATTTGTCATCCAAGAATGATTTGGAATAACAAAAGATAGTAACCCTAAATTTACTACATGTCGTTCTTAAACCAGTGGGAGAACGTGTTGTGACTTAATACCCAATTTGACCGTTTACCCCTTTCATTTGAAACATGCCATATTTACTCTCTCATAATCTTCATTTTTTATTTTGACATTAATTTTAGGGATGAAATCATTTTCCTGCTAGTTAATTTGAAACAAATCAATTATAAAAAATATTATTTTTATTTCACTCTAATCCTTGAAAGCATTAATGAGGTGCTGCATGACTCATAATAGCAGAACAAGAACTATGGACACTTGAAGATATTTCACTAGATCTTATAACGAGGCTATACCAGAGAATTTTTGACGACCGCATATTGGCATTGGTCAGGTGGATTTGGTAGAGTGTACAAAGCAGTTCTTGAACTTCTTGATAGCAGTAATTCGTCGTCGAATGAAGGGGTGGATAAATGCGATTCACCCAGGAAAATACTAAGCACTAGCAAAAAGCGCATTAACAATGCAAGAGGAAAGAAGGGTTCATTGCAGAAATTGAAACACTAATAGTTGTAGAATGAGAATATAATCCTCTCTTCTGTTTTTTTGTTAATGAAGAGAAATGGTGCAATGATCCTGGTTTTATGAGCAAGCTTCGAAAGGAAGTCTTGAAAAAACTGATTTGGTAAACAGTGATCAATTACTACACTTAACTTGGGTGCTAACGTCTGAATATATGTCTGTGATATTGCACATGGTTAAATTACATTTCACAACAACACAGATCATTGGCAAACAAAGAATGATCCACCGAGACATCAAAAGCGAATAATATTCTATTGGTAATAATTGGAAGCAAATAATCGCAGGATTTTGGGCTCTCCAAATTCCACCCAGCTGATCAATCGGCCAGCACTTTCTATACCAGTACGATTGCAGGTACTTATGTATATCTGGATCCAGAATATCAGAAGGATGGTAAACTGAGTAAGAAGTCAGACATTTACTCGTTTGGAGTGGTGTTGCTTGAGATCTTGACTGGGAGGTTAGCCTATGATTCTGTATACACCGAGGTGAATGAGAAGGGAATTGCACCCATTGCAAGACATCATTTCGAAAAAGGAACAATAATGCAAATAGTTGATCACAAGATAAAGTGAATGTTACAAGTATATACACATATATAGGAAACGAATGGGTGTGTCCCTTCGTTTGTGTCTATTCGGTTTGTAACTGATTTAACTAACTTAATAACCAACTTAACGTATTTGGTCCTTCGTGTTTATAGTATTACATATGAAGCATAAGAGTAAGATTATCGGTTCACAGAGACCGATGAACATGTCTTTTCTTTAAGTAAAGGGCCCAATAAAGAGTCTTTGGACATATTTTTAGAAATTGTATTTCGATGTGTGGCAGAAACCCAAGCACAACGACCAACAATAGAAGTTGTCATCAACGAACTCAAAAAAGCATTAGACTCTCAGGTAAGTCAATATTTAAAATGACAAGTTTCTAATTTCCTTATATTCTTGATAGTAATATGTGCCAGTTCATACCATGTATATATGTTTTTTTCTTTAATTTGGAAATTGCAACAACCAACCTCGATTCACAACCACAATGTTGACATGAACTTGGAGACTGGGAACCTTAAATGCAAATATAAATTCAAACGAATTCTAAATGGAAAGTTGTTTCATTCTGTTTTTAACTTAACAAATCGACTGTCTGTCCAATAATTCTCAGGAGAACCACAAAGGCAACCTGAAACTATCACTTGAAGACATAAAGTCGGCCACGAAAGGCTTCAGTCAAGACAATATCATTGGACATGGAGATTCTGGGAATGTATACAAGGGAGTTACTCATAGTACTCATGGCGACAACATCATTGCTGCAAAGCGGTTGGATACGAAGTCGGGTCAAGGAGATGCTGAAGTTTTGACAGAGCTGGCCACAGCTAAATTTATGGCCGAGTTGGACATCCTTATAGAGTATAAACACAAAAATGTCATTGGTCTTTTAGGCTACTGTGATGAAGAGGATGAAAAAATTATAGTATATGAGTATGCATCCAGAGGTAGCCTTGATATGTACTTGAGCGACGATAGTCTTATGTGGGTGATGCGGCTTAAAATATGCATCGATATTGCAATTGGGTTGGAGTTTCTTCATGGAACTGTTTCAAGTCCAGAAATGGTAATACACAGGGATATCAGCAGCAGCAACATTCTACTATTTGATGAGTGGAAAGCAAAAATTACCGGTTTTGGGCTTTCCTTGGTATGTCCAACAAACCAGAATGTAGACTATGTCATCGACAATGTTACAGGCACAATCGGCTATCGTGACCCACTACACTCGAAAACAGGCTTCTTAACTAAAGAGTCTGATATATTCTCGCTTGGCGCAGTTTTATTTGACATATTGTGTGGGAAACTATCATCCGAAAAGCTAGATGATGAGTATCTTTATTTACCCTTTTTGGCTAAACAACACTATCATGTAGGAAAACTTGATAAGTTAGTGTTCGAGGGTATCAAAGAAAAAATTGCGCCACAGTCATATATTACATTTACAAGGATTGCCCTTCAATGCTTACATCACAGGAGAGAAAGACGACCAACAGCTCATGAAGTGGTCATACAGCTTAAGAAAGCATTAGAATTCCAGGTAAGTTTATTTATTTTGCCAAAATTGGCTAACTTTTGATTCATATATATCTAAATTATGGCCTTTAACTATATGAGACTTGAGTTTATTTATTGATTAATGAATATACAGGAGGATCATGAGAAATGGGAACCCAAATTGCCAAAAGACTATAAAGAAATAATCCAGATGTCAAAGTGCCCTGATGATTATTTTACCATCAAGAAAGAGGATCTTTACAACATTTTTTCAAAGGGAATCCTCCTTCAACAAGACAAAGTGGTAATCAGTTCATTCTCATATCGCGGTTATGTTGTATTTCTTGTGTTGTATGCATGTTTTACCTTTAATTTACACATGCATTTAATTTACACATCATGACATTGAGTCTTTTTTTTTATAATTTTTGTATAGAAGTTGATGTCATTCGATGATGATAGAGAAAGAAATGAAATGGTGTCATCGACAATGTTTTCTAACATAGGTAGTTGTCCACATGAGTGGGAGTATCTTCCAGAGTCAAGGTTATTCTCTATACCTGATCTCTAACTTTGTTAGTATTAAGTCATAAGCATACATATTCAGTGTTGATAGAGGTATATTCTAGTTACTTTTTTAATTTTCAGTTAAGTTACTCTCCGTTTAATGAATGACAAATTGTTTACAGAAGCATTATATAATTATAATTATGATCAAACTTAAGAACCCCTTTGACTAAGTTCACGATTTGCCCCGGTGGCCCTGTAATATACTTGCTTATCAGAATGACTGCCTGCACTTACACAAAGCATATTTGAATCCATTTTGACTATATTCTGCTAGAACTGACTCAACAATGGGAACTAATGTTGTACATCATTAAATAGACTTTAATACTCACTATATGATTGGGAACTATAACTCTATAACCCTTCTAATAAGGTAATTCAGGTTTGCCCCTGTTTTGGGTCCTCTGTTCTCATGACCGTGTGTAAATTCTGCTAGCATCTTGATTCTTGATAGTGTTTTTAATAATATTCATACCATCATTAAAAAAGAGATTTATGTTTTAAAATAAGTTCTAGTATAGAATTTAAACTCTTGTTCCAATAAATTACGAAATTCAAAAGTAGAAGTGTATGGCAATAAAGGCTATGACTGATTTAGACTTATTTGTTTATTATATGTGCAGGTTTGGGACAGTAGTGAAGATTTTAGATATTTCCGACTTGAACTTCGAAGTCAAGACAAGAGCTCAGTTTTTTTCTCCAGATGTCTATGGGGTCTATTTAGTCTTCAAATTTTGTGATTCAAAACAATTCACAGATAAACCTATGTATGTTAACCTAAGGTATAGAAATGGACACAAAAGTCTACATGCATATTTCGCAACATGGAGAGATGAGAAGTGGATGATGATTAAGTTGAACCGTTTCTTGAATCAGAATGAAGATGTCGTTATTGAGTTTCTATTTGAGAGCTTTTCGTCATACTATAGTGGAGATGTTGCAGTTTACGTTGAAGGCATTGAATTTCAAGCAATTGAAAATGTAAGTTTTTGAAATTATTCCTTTGTTCTTGTCGTCCATTTTCTAATTAACAAACACAATCATGTGCTAAGTAACTGTATGCAGGTGGAACATGAAGGAAACAGAAAATTGATAGAAGTCCAAGAAGTATTGAAATCAAACATCAATGTGGATCAAGTGCGTCAACTACCAACCGACTTTAAAGAAATATTTAAGATAGACAGAAACTACGAAGTGTTGTTCTGGTTGGGAAACATAGACGGGATGAAACTTCTTATAGTTTCGGCAAAGGCAGCTTTATACAATGTGTCTAATGAGCACCTTTTTACTTCAAAATCAATATCGCAGTCCAGGTTTGCTTTTTTGAACTAACTTTGTTACATGTCATTTAACAGCTAAAACTTTTCATGAGAGGCTAAATCTCATCACTTAAGGATTTATTCTTTTTATTAGTCTAATTGAAAACTGAAAATTGTGACTTGATGGTTGGCAAAGGTTTCATTTTTTTTAATTTTTTATGGGTCTTAAAATATGACTTATATTTTTTGGTAAAGTATGTAATCATAAAATATATCGTTCATGCAGGTTTCAAGAGGTGATTGAGGTTTTACCACAGCATATATTTCATATCAAATGCACGATTAAAAGTCAAATGTTGTCAACCTATACCGAATACGTGTGTTACCTTGTGTTCAAGCTTTCTGATAAACATGAGGGGCTGGATTGTCCGGTGAATGTACGAGATGTATTCCACCAAGAAAACAACAAGGCTGAATTTCTTTATTTTATAACCCCAACCCCGTTGAATATACATGATATAACTCGGGTTCCAAAACAGAGGGAAGATGGATGGATGGAGATTCGACTGTGGAAATTTTACTCAAATTCTGAATTTAAGGATGACTCCCTTTCTATGAATATGAAATTTACAAGTCATGAAGGACCTATGTCTGGCCTCATTGTATGTGGCCTCGAGTTTCGGCCACTGTAAAGAACTATTTGCCATATTTGTTGCACAGGATAATTAACAAACTATGTTTGAAGGTTTATCTTATGTATGTTTAAAATTACTTTATCTATCTATGTACATTTGGGTTCAAACCACCAAATTAAATGGCCTAGTAGTAAGGTCATTCGTTTCCTCACAAGGGGTCAAGAGTTCAAACTTCGCTAGGGGATAACATCATGATCCCTATCATATTAAGAAGAGACAAACTAACACTTTCACATTATATACACTACATGCAATTTACAAAAGAAACACATACTTGTCCCAGCTAGAAGCCCTTTGGTAGAAAAGCTAAGGAGCCATTTAGTTGGTGAAAATTATTTTTATTTTTCAGTTTCTAATTTCCTAGGGAAGAGAATTGTTCTTCTTTTTTAGAGAAGAGTTGAGATTTTTGAAATCCGTTTAGTTGGAGTTACATTCTTTCTTTTTATTGAGAAGAAATGAGAATGAAAAAAGTGAGAATGATAAAATGGGCTTTCCACCTTTTTTGAAAAATGTTGAAAAAAAGTGAGAATGAAAATTCCACTTTTTTTGAAAAATGTTAGAAAAAAATTGCGACTAAATGGATTTTCTATATTTTCCTTTTCACATGAAAAATTTCTTAGAAAAATAAGAGATTTTTCTCCAACTAAACGGCCCCTCATATTCTATGGAGGAAATTTTTCAAAAAGACAGTTAACAAGAATTGTACTAAACTCATCCTTTGGGCTTCCGAACAACCAAGTTCCTCTCTAGATGCAAAATATCTCATCACTATGTACCATAACACTCATTTATAGATACCACAATGAGCCTTTCATGACACGTGAACTTGATTTCGATCGCTTTTCTAGCAGGTTGTTCAATGCTTGCATGGCAATGGCTACATAAACGGGGGTACCCAACTTGTGGATTTAGATTTCTTGGGTCACAAACTAAGAAAAAGCTTTAGTTAGATTTTTGGCATATTTACATCTTGTGATTATACAGTAAAATATATACCTTTGAATTAAAGTGTTTTATTATAAAAGCTTAGAAAGCAAACCAGAGTTGTATAATAGGGTTATATGGTGGCATACATTTGTATTACGACAAAGAACTCGCCATAGATTTATTGAAGACCGTCCTTGATACTATAGCAGGCCCTGCTAACCGATCACTGCCAGTCTAAACTCTAAGCCTAGCTACATCAGCCATAACCACGCAATCGATACCGGCCTCAACTAGTCCGCTTCTTTTGACAACACCTCAGTCACTCAGAATATAAAATCACACACAAGTCTGGAAAAATGACAGCAATTTGCACATGAAATACTTAGTACCTTTTAATAATCAGTTTGAAATCCCAGAGGTACAAGTTATCGTCTACCTTTACATAGAATAGATAGTACCTTTTAATAATCAGCTTCTGGCTCGCAGAAGTAGGTGAAGTCGTTAAACACTACACGTTATCGTATACCTTTACATAAAATACAGACAGTGTTATTAAAAAGCAGTATGGAGATGTTAATATGTTTGGATAATGCTACAAAGCAGAGGCCACATAACTTATTCTTCTTCTGGTTCTTCCTCTTCTTGCAGAAGGTTTTCTCTGGTGTCATGAGCCCAAAAACCACGTACATCTATAAGCATACTTGCAACGGTTCCACCCTGTTTGCATGATAGCAAACCTGAAAGTGTGATCCTTAAAGGATCAGCTGGCTTCACCAGATCCACTTTTGGTGCACATCTCTGAATTGGACATCAGCAAAAACAGCACAATTAGAAGCTTCCCAAATGTTACTTGATAGCTTTGATATATATGCTGTTTGAAGGGCTCATATGAAATGTCTTTTTATCTAGCATGTACTTTTTTGCAATATGGATGTGCTTTGTAACTTGAGACTACAGGTCCAATTCTGACCCATCTACTTGTATATGGTCCATTTGGGTTATGTTTTATCTTCCAAAGTGTAATGTTTATTTTTGACAACCTTCCACATCACATTATTTAAGGATATCATATTATGATAGTTACAGTATAGTTCATTGCAGTCATATCCAAACCAAAACTTATTGATAAAAACTAATGTGTTAGCACCCATAAAAAAAACCTGTTTGAACTTTTCGCCTAACCCATCCATGTTTTGACCCAAAATCACTCATTCCCCAATCCATCTAACCTGCCCATGTTTGGAATATAAATTTGATGTTATGGTAGGAATTTACTACATAAAAAGTATTGTAATTTTTCTATATATCTAAAACAAGTTTAATTATTGAATATAGGATTTTTTTACATATAATAAAAATAAATTTGGTTTAAGTTTTGACATAAAATTTATCGTTCGAGTTCAAAACATATTTTAATCCAAGCAAACCAAAAAACATAAATACATGGAAGTCAGTTCTTACCCCTCTCAATAAATATATCTGTGAGTGTCCCATCTGCATATTCTCGAAGTTCCTGCTTGCTCAGAGTACCATTCATATCTTTATCAAGCGCAAGAAACACATCTGCACATAAATATGAGTAGCTTAGTTTCTATAAAAAAAGAAGGTATATATGCATATCACAGGCACTGAAGTTGCAGATTGTTAATGCTCACCACATATACGCTGTGCAGATGTCAGGGAAAACCAGTTTTCAGCCTGTTCAGTGTCAGTAACTTCTTCGCTTTCCTATTATGACAATAACGCAAAAATGTAAGCAGTAAGAAAAACGTTAAAATTAACCAATATGCAGGTAAAGTAGAGATTTCATTATTTTAGGAAGGGAATATCAGGCAGCATTTCAACTTTAAATGCTCCCTTTCTTTACTTCCAATTAAATGATATAGAGCCTGACTGAAACTTAAAAAAGCAAAGATGAAGAATACTAGAAAAATGTTACCTGAAGAGTGTGTGGATATCAGCTGTTGTGAGAAAACCCCTTCCATTAAGATCTAGACATTTGAATAGATATGTTATACCCTCTGGACTATCTTTGTTCTCTAGCGCTAGAACAAAGTCGAGGAAACTCTCAAAGTCCATCTCCCGAGCATTAGCATTTCCAGACTTGCCACGGCGCAAATTCTCATCGAGAGCTATGAGCAAATGAAAAACAAAAGAGCATTTCAAAAATAAATTACACAGAAACTAAGAGTACCACATTGCAGATGGAATATGCATAAGATAATCTAATATGTAATTGTATAATAAAATATTAAGAATGTGTAGGTGTATACATAGATTAATATAAATTGGAATATAAATTTGATGTTATGGTAGGAATTTACTACATAAAAAGTGTTGTAATTTTTCTATATATCTAAAATGAGTTTAATTATCTAATATAGGATTTTTTACATATAATAAAAATAAATTTGGTTTAATTTTTGACATAAAATTTACCGTTCGGGTTCAAAATATATTTTAGTCCAAGAAAACCAAAAGACATATATACATGGAAGTCAGTTCTTACCCCTCTCAATAAATTTATCTGTGAGTGTCGCATCTGCATATTCTTGAAGTTCCTGCTTGCTCAGAGTACCATTCATATCTTTATCAAGTGCAAGGAACACATCTGCATATGAATATGAGTAGCGTAGTTTCTATACACTGCTAATACAATAAGTTTCAGAATCTGATCATTGTATACGAAAAAGGTAACTATGACCACACACTAAAGTTATAAATTAATATAGATTATCAATGCTCACCACATTTACGCCGTGCGGGGAAAACCAGTTTTCGGCCTGTTCGGTATCTGTAACTTCTTCGCTTTCCTAATATAATTAAGAACGCAAAAACGCAAGCAGTAAGAAAAATGTTGACTTCTAGCAAACAACGTTTCTA
>BQNB010201681.1:0-10893 GCA_026074375.1 Tanacetum coccineum
TATACTGCTTCCGGTTTACTTGGTCTCGCGTGATTCTGATCCTTGTTGTGTTTATATCATATATAGATAAGTTTTAAGGAGTACGTTTTGGCGAGTCAGCTACCTTGCATTCTTGTTGTTCGGTCTGGCTTATTGACTTACGGGCCATGTTGGTTTTTGTCTCATAAATGGCAATAGCCTCGATAGCATTAGCCACTCGCTGGGCTACAACCCGCTCAATTTCCTCAACACTCATCCCTTGATCAACAGTTGTCATTGTTTCCTGAAAGTCACAGGGAACAAAATGTATATGAAGTTTTATTCAAGGGAAAATCATGACACTCCGTGATCCCAACAAGTAGGTAAGGTGAGACCACGTTATGCATAGATATAAGATAACCGCAACCATGGCATAAATAAATCCCCATCATACAGTAGCATGATCATAACCAACAGTGTAGGTTAATACTTAATACATCGTTTACATGAGTAAAAAAGTACAAGCTTTTTATTAACACTACCAACCGAGTATTACTCAAGTTTAGTAGAATATAATACAAAACGAGCTATACTGACAAATCTATTTGTCTATAGCCAGGGTGCCTCTCAAGATTCTAGATGCTAGACTCTTATGTTATCTTTAAGTGACTCAACATTCTCTGGTGGTGGTGATGATAAAGGTAGTGTAGCAGCAACTCGGTAATACCTGCCTTAGCAAATGGTGATTGTGGAGTATGGCATTAAATAGACATCCTTATAGTACGGGATTTGGTCTCAGAAAGCAAAATGATATGGTGTGGGTGGCCTAGGAGCAGACTCATCAGTCGTAATTGCCTCTGCATCCTTAGCTTGAGGGGACAGGGTCATCTGTAGGTACAGCAGAAGGGTCTGCCAGAGCTGGATGCTCCTCCTCCTCCTCCTCCTCCTCATCCTTCTCAACATCATCATCATCGTTGTCATCATCAGATGACTCATTTTCATAATTGTCTCATCCATCGGCAGGATGGTCAGCAGGATCCTCCTCAGGGTCCTCCTTATCCTCTTCCGGATTAGAGTCAGCAATGTAGCCTGGTGATAAGGCTGTAGGTGAGGCATCAGCAGATAGAGGCTGATCCTTCATTAGTTCCTCTAGCTCCTCATCAGAAGCTCAATGGAATCTCCATGGCTCGGAATTAATATAAACAGACGTGTAGGAAATCGTCTATAATGAAAACATAACCGCTTGCAGCGAGCAAAACTTAACTTATATAAATATATTATATAAGGCTGGTATGGTAGATACGAGTATGCACTTATGGCATAAATGAATGATGGTAAGGTATCATATTCGATAGCTTAATGTTTAGGTAGCGCTTAGGACCTACGAGCTTATCGTACTACCTTGCCTAAAGAAATATTCCCCTATTTATATAAATAATTGTAGAGTTGCGCGAAAGAATGCAAACTCATCTTTGTATATATACAATATACCCTCATAGTAATATACGTACTATAATATAAACACGTATATCAATTATGAATGCATCTAGTCCCACTAATGCAATCAACTAGTGTGTCATGTAAGCATCTAGTAAAACTAACTAATGCAAACAACTAGTGTGTGTCCCATAAAAACCCTTTTTATGAATGCAATGTTTGAAAACGGTTATAGTCCAGCAAAAACATTTTGACCTGGTTCTCTATAACCTTGGCTCTTGATACCAATCTGTAACACCCCCAAAATGGGTCGCAGCGGAATAAGGGTCCGGGGCGTGTTACTTCAAGATCAACAGCACAAGATATATATAAGAACGACACAAAAAGTCGTTTAAATTGATACATTGGATTTAATTAAAAGACATATTACAAAAGCTTATAGCTTCACTTGTTCCTTGTTTAATATTACAAAAGATGACATAGATTTCCCAAAATATGATATAAAAGTCTTTAAGCGTGCAATCCAAAACGTAACCCAATGCATCCTTGGCACCTCGTGCCTATTGACCTCCTGAAAACATTGCTTAAAACGTCAACAAAAATGTTGGTGAATTCATAGGTTTATGTATTTAAATTATGCAGGACCGCAAGACTTTCCCGTGATGTTACAACATATGCAAACAATCACAAAACCAGATTACATTTACACTAAGCTCATGACACTGAAGCTCGACAGTCTTGTTCGCAAAATATTGCTACTCAGCCCGAAATGATGTTCTAACCCGAAACATCCCTGATTCGACATGCTATAACGTTCGTTCCCGGTGATAGCTAGTCACCCGAACGGGGAGGTCGTTTCCCAAATAGATCTATTGTAACACCCCCAAAATTGGGTCGCAGCGGAATGTGTTTCCGGGAGCGTTACTTCATAATACCATTGCACAATAATGGGCTTAATTGGGTTATCGGTACTTAGGCAATCATGTAATCAATACTTGCGTCCAATTTGTAAAACAAAATGTTTCCACCCCAAATAATAGTAAATCAGTAAAACTTGTAAAAAGTGTGGGGCTATGAACTCACCTTGAGTTCAGATAATCCAAATACCGCAGATAAAGCGTCACGTAAAAGATCGAATGCAACCTAAATTATCATAGGCGGTATAATACCAAGTACTTAAATCTAATTCTTATAGTTTTTACCAGACGACTCCGGACTAATCGTTTCGGGCTATCTAATAAAGAGGTCATGACATGACGTTCGAGAGTTAGGACACTTTTAAATCGTAAATCAACAACTCGTCGAAACGCATCCGAAGAGCCACATTAAAACTCCCTAGTATATAGTACTTTGAATAACCAATACTATTCTATATAGCTCAATCAACCAACTAGGGTTTTGGAAAAATTGTGTTTAATAAGTTAAAACGTTTATAATTACCGTTTAGTAAAACTGGCGTAACTTTCGCGTTTTAAGCCCGATTCTTGCGTTTCTTATGTTCATCTTTTCGTATTAAGAACGGGTTTATCGATATGTTGACATTTTCATAAAATTTTCCCCCTGATGAACAGTAACTTTTACTGTTCATGACAGACGTGTGTTTCTATAAATTCGTATTTGTCGTCGTAAAACCCGTAAACGTCGTATTTTATTCGTTATAGCTCCGTTTTTAATGATTCTTTCGAGGACGTTCTCGTAATTAAAAGTTATATCATATTTTTGATGTTTTAAAAATATGAGTTGCTGTAATGAATAGTACTTTTTATAAAAATAGTTTTATAAAAAGTATTTCTCGTCGTAAAATCGTAATTAACGAATGTATCTTTTTCTTATAGACGTTTATCGAGTTTCTTATCATTTGGGAATCGTCAAAAAGGCGTATATTTTTATAAATATCTACCCTGAGTCTTGTATGAATTTCGAAACAAAACTCACTTTTATACATTTATGCATATTTTTAATCACAACCTTTTTAAGTAAACTTTAAAACCCTAATTTATACTTAAACATGTTTATACTTAGACGACACGTTAACATACTTTTACATCTATTTCCATGATATATATGACCATATGACATACGAAAAAGTGTGTAAACTCATATACATAAGTAAAAACTCTTTTTACATATTCAAAAGTCCTTAGTGGTGATTTAGCCGTATATATCATATAACACATAAAATAATGATAATAAAAAGTATAAAGGAATTAGAAGACCTTAGGGATGATGTATGAGATTTAGAAATGAATGCTAAAAACGACCGTGTTTAGATTTCAAAACCAAGCTTGCCCTTAAGAAAACCCTTATTTTCTTACGAAAAACCCTAATCATGCTTTTCTTGATTATAACTTTGCAAATGGTGATTCAACTGTTGGAAACACCATTAGAATGACTTATAATAGGTTGTGTATAAGAGGGGGGGGGGGGGGGGGGGGGGCGGGGGGGGGGGGGGGGGGGGGGGGGGGGGGGGGGGGGGGGGGGGGGGGGGGGGGGGGGGGAGTGTATGGGTTGTATAAAAATTGATATGGATTGTGTTGGGACCTTGTTTCTTGCCGTGGCCATGTAGAGAGAAAAAAGAAGGTTTTTGTTTGATTTTTTTTAATGTAAAGGGTATAAGTTACTTTTCTTATGAAATGTATAAGTAAGTAACATGGCATGATATCAGACCAAGGGGACAAGCATGGTTCAAAAGGATGGTCATGGTATGGTCCCTAGTCAAAGTATGCTAGGCATGGTGGGTATGGTGTGCCATTAAAGAGGTATGGTGTTCATAAATGAAGCATGGTGTTGTTTTGACCAAATGGAAGTCTTAACTTATTTTTCATGTATAATTATTTTGTAATATCATGATTTCGGTGAACAAAGATATACATGAATATATTTATTAATATTTATGTAATTGGTATAAAGTGGTATATTGTTGGATGCGTAGAAAAGTTATTGTGTGTTCCGTGAGTGCCTAAACCAATTTTATCGCGAAAACGTATACACTTTAACGTATCCGATAAAAATAAAATAACAAAGTTAATAAATATCCTCAAATAATTATAAACCTTAGCATGATGAAACATTAAATTGTTTGATGCCCGTTGCATTGAACGCTAATTTTTGGCGTACGCGATTTAACCTATCGCTTATGATTTAAAGCAAATGACACAATATAAAAGGTACATTGCGGATTTATCAACGTCGTCAAAGACTTGAAAACACAGGGTGTTATAATCTTCCCCTATTTGATGATGACAAAACAAACAAAGTCATGTACGAACTTCATCATAAAGCCAAAGCTTCCCCTGAAGTTGAGATGTAATCATCTCCCTGAATGAAACAAAATCTTCTTAATTCAGACTTCCTTTGTAACATGCCACACCAAGGATCTATAAGTTGCAACCTGTTAATATTTCTTCTTCCCCCTTTTGTCATAATCCAATAGGGGACATATGAATATAAGCAACATTGATCTTGACCACTACAAACCAATATCACACTTCTAATCCAAGCCTTCTAACTTCTTAAATTACCCACCATTAAGCATAATATGAAAAATGAACCTAGTAGTAGAAACTCACACTAGCAGTAGTAATAATGACTAGCAGTAGTAAAAACCTTCACATCAATGTCACATGTAAATGGTTAAACATTTTAACAATAAGCTTCCCTTGAAACCCATATGTTAACCATTTCTTGAATCTTTAATTCTGTAGGCTCTATGTAATGATCACTGATGAAGAAAATTAAGTTTAACGAACTTGATGCTGAAATAGAATAACCTAAACTTGTGTCTTATATCTTATACTATCCACGTGACATTAAACTTATAAATAAATCTGTGAAATATAAGTAGACCGCAATCTCTTGACAAAAATCCTCATATTCTATGAGACACATACCAAGTGATAGCAAATGTGAGCATTGAGCAACATAAGTTTGTAGATCACACACCTTTGCTAGATTTTGACAAGTCTTCGTCACATCGTTTCTAAGCACGAACATGTTATCTTCAAAGTGTAACACCCACTTTAAGATATGATAAGAACACGCATCCGAAAACTCCACTTCAACTTCAAATAGGTGATAAATAACCATCTTCGTAATCAATTCTTCCAATAAATCCAAAACTAGCCATATAACATTTTAAATCCTGTTCCAACCGAGATCCAAGCCTGTATGTGTTATCCAATATGGAACACAGCTAGTAGTAGTATCTTTTAAGCCCAAGCAGTAGTAACTACTTTTAATCGAACAATAGTAACTGCTTAAATTTACCCTAGCAGCAGAAACTTAATACTGGCAGCATTAAAAATATACTAGCAGTATGAATCATACTAGCAGCACTAAGTATAAACTGACAGCATTAACCTTTAGTGATAGCAGCATTAACATGAACTGGCAGCACTAATCTTCCTTTGGCAGCATTAACCAATTACTTGGTAGTATTAACGTCTCTTGGCAGTATAAACATACAGCTGGCAGTACTAATGTATGAAGAACAGTACTAAGTACTCATAAGCAGTACTAAGTATAAAGCTGGCAGTACTAATTTCATAGCCAGTAGTACTAACTTCATAGCCAGCAGTACTAATTCTTCCCTTTAAATCAAACAGTACTAAAATTTCAACTGCTGTTTCTTTGTTAATTCAAACATGTTGATGCCTGCTAATTCTTTTCTTAACCAAGAACCAAACACATGTAGCATAAACATCAATACCATTAGCAGCAGTGTTAACGAACCCATGATAATTGGCAGTATTAAAATAGACTAGAAGCAGTACTAATCACAAACCAGCAGTATTAACCAACGAAAGCAGTACTAACAATAAACTGTCACTGTGTGTCGTCATTGACAACAGTAGAAATGAGGAAGCACAGCAATAAACACATAATAATGACTATTTAAGGATATTTTTTAAGTATCCAGACGACACCCTTTTAGCGACACTTTTTCTATTACTAAACTCTCACTAATTTATCATTCTCATCAACTGATAATGATTCTTTTCATATAATAAGTTCTAAAGAACTCTTGAATCATGTAACTAAGAACCACAATCAGCAACCATCTTGTTTTCACGAACCAATCAATAACAATTGTGAATAACTTCCTGTTATATCGAATTAGGGTTGCTGAAAAACCCTAATATCACCATATTCGACATGATAACCAAGACAGAAAATTCGTACCTCTTTTCCTTCATAGATGCGACACCAAAACACCTTGTAGATCCTAGATCATGAGCCACGAGGCTCTGATACCACCTGATAGAACCTAATAACCTGATAGGTTCTTTGATCATTTATAGCTCGAGGTTGTTTAGACCTCATCTATGATCATGATAACAAAGATAATAACATATATGCACATCAGAATTAAACATAAGAACAATGTTATCATCAACAAGGTTTTTCTTCATTATCATTCAGTCCAAGCCCCAATTCTACTTTAATCAATAGTAGAATAGTTACATCAATAAACTGTAACAGGAATCATAAGATCCTTGAGGCTACGCCACACAACTAGACGTCTACATTTTTCTTGTGATACACACACACACACATTTTTCTGTATATATTAAACTACATGCCTGGAACCGCTTTTATAACATAAGGAGTCCAAGACTTACAAAGGAAGATAAGCATTAGACAAATAAATCTTTTAAATATTTAGGAATATCTTTTGTTATCTTTATCTGAATAAGGAGATCTCCTGGAATCTTCAAAATCTTCCATCTTTTGAAGAATTCCAGCTTTTGCATTTAAGTCCTTTTGTTTCATTCTTTTATTCATTTTGTCTCATCAAATCCAGAATCCCAACAAGAAGTTTGTCACCTGAGTGGAACACACATGTTGTTCTGAGGAGGAATAAAGCTGATTTAGATACAATGAGCATGTATGATCTCTACAACAACCTCAAGGTGTATGAACCAGCAGTTAAAGGGATGACTAGCTTAAGTTCAAACACACAGAACATTGCTTTTGTGTCCTCTTCAAATAACAATACTAGCAGCACTAATGGAGCAGTTAATACTGCTCATGGAGTTTCTATTGCTAGCACTAAAGTTAATGGTGCTAACTTTACAAATATTGATAACTTGAGTGATGTTGTTATTTGTTCATTCTTTGCTAGTCAACCAAATAGTCCTCAACTTGTACATGAGGACTTGCAATAAATCCATCCAGACGACATGGAAGAGATGGATTTAAGATGGCAAATGGCCACGTTGACTATAAGGGCAAGAAGGTTTTTGAAGAATACAAGAAGGAAGCTTACTGTTAATGGCAATGAGACTATTAGTTTTGATAAGTCCAAAGTGAAGTGCTACAATTTCCACAAGAAGGGACATTTTGCTAGGGAGTGCAGAACTCCAAGAAATCAAGACAACAAGAATAAGGAAAGCTTAAGAAGGAGTGTGCATGTGAAAACATATACTTCCACAGCTTTGGTGTCATGTGACGGTCTTGGTGGATATGACTGGAGTGATCAGGCAGAGGAAGGGCCTAATTATGCACTCATGACTTTCTTATCTTCAAATTCTGACTCAGAGGTATCCAATGATTCTATTTGTTCAAAATCTTGTTTGAAAACTATTGAATCTCTTAAATCTCAAAATTATCAACTATTAAAAGATTTAAAAAAATCTAAGTTAATGGTTTTAGGTTATAAGACAGGTTTAGAGTCCGTGGAAGAAAAACTTGAAGTTTATAAAGCAAATGAGTCTATTTATTTACAAGATATTAAGGGATTAAAATTTGAAATTCATTTAGGAGAAATAGCTATTAGAGAGCTTAAGAAGAAGCTTGAAACAATTCAAAAAGAAAAAGATGACATTCAACTTAATGTAGATAAATTTGAACATGCATCTAAAAGTTTAAACAAGCTCATAGAGTGTCAGATAGTTGACAATTGCAAGAAATGTTTAGGATATAAAAATTATAATGCATTCAAACCTCCACCTACAACGGAAATTTCAGGCCCCCCTCCAACACATGACTTATCTTTTACTGGATTAGATGAGTTTGTTAATGAGCCTGTAGTGAAGAACAGTAAAGCTATGTCTAGTAAAGAATAACCTAAGGTAGTTAGGAAGAATGATGATGCCCAAATTATTGAAAATTGGTGTTAGATGATGAGGAAGAGGATGTGTCTCAGCCTAAAATTAAAAAGAAAATAGTTAGGCCTAGTATTGTTAAGAAAGAGTTTGTCAAATCTAAACAACAAGAAAAAACTGCTAGGAAAATTGTTAAACAAGTTGAGCAACATAGGCAAAACACTCACAGTCCAAGAGGCAATCAAAGAAATTGGAACAATATGATGTCTCAAAAACTAGGAAGTAATTTTGAGATGTTTAATAAGGTTTGTTATGTGTGTGGAAGCTTTTGATTATTTGCAGGTTGATTGTAATTACCATCAAAAATAGTTTTAAAATCAAAGGAAGGTAAAACCTATTTGGAACAATGCTCAAAGGGTGAATCATCAAAACTTTGCTAAAAAGACTCACCTCTATGCTAAAAAGAACTTAGTTCCAAGAGCAGTACTAATGAAGCCTGGTTTAGTATCAATTAATACTGCTAGACAAGTTAATGTTGCTCACTAAAAAACAACAGTGAATGCTGCTAGACCAATGTCATATCTTTCTAAAATAACACATTCAACTATTAAGAGGCCCATTCATAAGAACACATCATTTAAAAACAGTAATATTAATCAATGGGTAAATACTGTTAGGGATAAACATTTTAATACTACTAGGCCAAAAGCAGTAGTTATTGCTGTTAAGAGAAATAATCTTAATGCTGTTAAGGCCTCAGCTTGTTGGGTTTGGAAACTAAAGCATAAAGTTTTAGACCATGTTTCTAATGTGCATGTTAATCCATAAATGGATTTACAGGATAAAGGAGTGATTGATAGTAGATGCTCATGGCACATGACAGGGAACATGTCCTATCTTATAGACTATGAAGAGATATATGGATGATATGTTGCTTTTGGAGGGAACCCCAAACGAGGAAAAATCACAGGAAAATGTACCATTAAAACTGGTAATCTAGATTTTGAAAATGTGTATTTTGTGATAGAGCTAAAGTTTAATCTCTTTAGTGTCTCACAAATGTATGATAAAAAGAGTAGTGTTCTTTTTAATGACACTGAATGTATTGTTTTATCTCTAAACTTTAAGTTAATTGATGAAAGTCAAGTTTTACTTAGAGGTCCTAGAAAGAACAATATGTATAGTGTTGATTTAAAGAACATAGTTCCTAAAGGAGGTTCAACTTGCCTTTTTGCAAAAATCCACATCTAATGAATCTAAACTTTAGCATAGAAGGCTAGGTCACTTAAATTTTAAAACCATGAATAAATTGGTTAAGGGAAATCTTGTAAGAGGTTTACCTTCTAAACTTTTTGAAAATGATCAAACCTGTGTTGCTGGTCAAAAAGGAAAGCAACACAGAGCCTCTTGTAAGTCCAAAACAGAGAACTCAATCAGTCTTCCTTTACATTTGTTACATATGGACTTGTTTGGTCCAACATTTGTAAAAAGCCTTATGAAGAAAATGTATTGCCTAGTTGTCACAGATGATTACAGTAGATTTACATGGGTTTTCTTTCTAGCTACTAAGGATGAGACTAGTGGCATTTTTAAGTCCTTTATAATTGGGATAGAAAATCTAGTAGATCACAAGGTTAAGGTGATTAGATGTGATAATGGGACTGAGTTCAAAAATAGAGAAATGAATCACTTTTGTGAGATGAATGGTATTTTAAGACAATTTAGTATAGCTAGAACTCCTCAACAAAATGGAGTTGCTGAGAGGAGGAATAAGACACTAATTGAGGCTACTAAGATTATGCTAGCTGATTTTAAGTTGCCAACTACTTTTTGGGCAGAAGCAGTTAATACTGCTTGATATGTGCAAAATAAAGTGTTAGTAGTTAAGCCTCATAACAAGACCCCATATGAACTTTTTCATAGTAGAACACCAACTTTAAGTTTTATGAGACCATTTGGGTGTCCTGTTACCATTCTCAATACCATAGATCACTTAGAAAAATTTGATGGTAAGGCTGATGAAGGTTTCTTTGTTGGATACTCTTTGAATAGTAAAGCCTTTAAAGTATTCAATAGTAGAACAAGGATAGTGGAAGAAAACTTGCATATTAGGTTTAGTGAGAGTACACCTAATGTTGTAGGTAGTGGACCAGATTGGCTATTTGATATTGATGCACTAACAAGAACAATGAATTATGAGCCAATTGTTGCAGGTACATAGTCTAATGGTTTTGCAGGTACAAAAGCAAGTGATAATGCAGGTTAAGCTAGAAAGGAGACAAAACCTGTCAAAAAATACATTTTGCTACCATTATGTGTTGGGAATTATGCATTCCTGACATAGTACCGTTAGTTATATTAGTTAGTACCGCTAGTTGTAATTTGTACTGACAGTACAAAATGTTAGTACTGATCAGATAGTTACTACCGTTAGTATAAAAATAGTTAGTAC
>BQNB010201684.1:0-10893 GCA_026074375.1 Tanacetum coccineum
TACTATTTTTTAGGATTTAATTAGATTTAATTATTTTTTTAATTCATAATAAATTCAAAAATTACTAAAAAATATTTTTCTTTTTCTTAAAATTTTCTTTTGTCTTAATTGAGGTTTAGAAAATTAGTTTGCAATCTTAAGTTTTACTTTAGTAGGTTTGCTTAATTTTCGCGTTTTAATTGTTCCCGTATTTGTTTAATTGATTAGTGCCTTTAATTTTCCATTTTAATTGTCGTTTTTTTATTTAGTAGTCATAGCTTATCAAATCATCTATTTTCTTATTCAAATCATAATCCGGACTTAAACGAGGTTTCAATTGTATTAGTCGTTGGGGAAACGACCTGGGTGATCATACTTACCCGGTTAAATATACGTATTATATATTATATTATATATATTTTTGAGAGTGAATTTTCCTTAGGGAATTTTCTTAATTGCTCTTTGAAGTATTATATTTTATATATATTTTAGGTATATAAAACTGCTATCAAATTTTTGGCGCTGTTGCCGGGGACTAGTGTTTAAGATTCCTTCGTTTTTAGTTTATTTGGTTTGAAGATCCTTTCACCCTCGAAAGTTTCATTCTTGTTTTATAATTCAAAAATCCAAAAAAAATCAATAAAATATAAAAAAAATTAAAAATATTTTCCTTTTCTTTTTAGTATAAGTAAAAGATAAAAAAAATAGGAAAAATCAAAAATATAAAAAAAAAATTCCTTTTTAATTAAAGAAATAAAAGTCATCAATTGGTAAAAATACCAAAATATAATACTCTCAACGGAGGTATTATCATAATCAATTCCGGTGAACTTGTTGGTTCCCAAATCGAAGTAAAGATTTAACACTTGCCATTTGTGTCTCTACGAAGAACGACTCACCTTGAAAAGCAATTTTTGAGAGCTACCGTGAAGTAGTTGATTATTTGGTTTAAGTCTCTCCCGTGTAACCGTTAAAATTCATTGTTAAAAAAGAAAAAAAGAAAAAAAATTAGTGTAAAGTTTTGCTTTTTGATTTTTTTTAGTTTTTCCTTTTTATGCGCACTCGTTAGCAATCTCGAAGACGTCGCCAACAACAAACTCTTTCGGTTGTTGTAGAAATTTTTTATTTAGAAGAACCAATTGTCGATCAAAACATTGTTGCAATGGCCGACAATCGAACGATGGCCCAAATGTTACAAGCTCCCATCGAGGGGTACGAAGATGATATTGTTGTTCCACCAATTAATGCTAACGATTTTTAGCTTAAACAACCTTTAATCAATCTTGTGCAAAGTAATAAGTTTACGGGTAGACCAGATCCTCACAATCACCTTCGATTTTTCAACAAAGTCACTTCAACGTTTAGATATCCCGAAGTTCCGAACACTTCGATAAAGCTTTTTCCTTTCCCTTTTTCTCTAGACGGAGAAGCCCGAGATTGGTTAGACAAGGAACCTTCAAGATCAATTCTCACCTGGGACGGCCTTGTTTCAAAATTTATAAACCAATTCTTCCCACCTTCAAAAACAACTTATCTCCGAAACAAAATCACCAATTTTTTCCAAGACGTTTTAAAGGACTCCTTCGTTCAAAGTCCCTCCACATGCTTTTCGGAACTACACAAACTCGTACTTTTTACAATTCTTTGAATTCCACGATCAAGATGCCTTAGTTCCACCGGGGTGGCAATTTTGTTAGACAAGATGCCTCAAGGAAGGATTAGGAATATTGAAGCAAGTCAATAGTTCGTTATCAAGAGTCGTGCTAATTTCAAGAGTAATTTGGATGCTCCTCTTCTCATTCTTCACCTTCTAATAATTCTTTCGATATTCAACAATTAGCCGCTTCTCTCGAGGATAAGATGACTATTAAGATGAAACAAAAGATGAATGAAATGAAAGCTTTAGTTGTTACTACTCCCGCACCCATCAAAGCGGTTGAGGAAGTATGTGTTACGTGTGGATCGAATCACAATTTTAACCATTGTCCATTAACTCGAGGTGGAAATGATTTTTCCATTTTTCATGACAACATCCAACAATTTCAACAAACCGCCCCCCCCCAGGTTGGCAATTTTTCTTCAAAAGGAAAACCAATCTTCCAATTTGGCAAGTCAAATGAAACCACCGGGTTTCAATCAACCAAATGTTCAAAACAACTAAACCAACCAAAACCGATATTAAGGAACCAATTCCAGTTTCAATCAAAACCGTGGAGGAAACTTTAATCAAAACCGTCAAAACAACCAAGGAGCCGTTTATCAAGCCCCACCATACCAACCACCAACAAATCAACCTTTGGTTAATCAAGTTTTACCTCCCGTTTCACAAATTCAAGGTGTGTCTAAAACAGATTTTGAAAGTTATGCTAAGGCTAATGATGCTAACATGAATAATTTGCAAATGAAGTTGGATAATTTTCAAAGAAACCAAAACGATTTTCAAAGAAGTTATAACGATTCTCAAAAGAAACAAGATGATTTTCAAATTTTGATGCTAGGTTTTATGCAAAATTATCTGCTTATACAACAGCACGCTTCACTTCAGATCGGGTACTCTTTCCAAAGTCAAACCATTACTTAACCCTCGTGAGCATGTTAAGTGCTATACCACAGGAGCTTGGAGACTTTAGATGGGCCTTCGAGCCTCTTGTTCTACACCGTTGTTTCAAATCCTCAAAAAGGAACGAACAAAACCAGAGACGTCATCGGAAAGGAAAATCCAAATTTGGAAAATACCAACACCAGTTCCACCTCCGAGAAGAAGAATCCTATTTTCATGGGAAATCCCAAAACAGAAGCAAAGAAAACCGTAATGTTGAATTCAAGATCCTAATCTTCCAACACCTAATTCGTATATTCTAAACTTCCATATCCCGAGAGGATGAAGTTTGAAGAGAACGATAAAAACAAGTGCTCAAATTGCCGGTTTTTGAAGATGTTCAAACAACTTGCTTTTTTTTTTTTTATATTTTTTTTGTTTAGAGATTGGATTGAAAGATGCTCTCGTCGAAATGCCAAAGTTCAACAAATGATTAACCTTGTTGCTAAGAAACAAAGAAAAGCTCGAGGAGATCGCCATCACAACTGTGAATGCCGAATGTTCCGCTATCATCATGAACAAAGTTCTCGAGAAGCTCGAAGATCCAGGAAAATTTCTTATCCATGTGCTTTCCAAGAATCGATAGACTAGTGCTTAGCGATTCCGGAGCTAGCATTAACCTTTTACCTCATTCTATCTACAAGCAACTTGGGCTTGAAGCTTTGACTCCTACTCGAATGACACTCGAGCTTGCCAATCGTTCCATTTCGCACCCGATGGGTATAGCTGAGGATGTTGTAGTTAGAGTTGATGGTTTCACTTTTCTTGTGGATTTTGTTGTGGTTAATTTTGAACCAGACCCGAGAGTGCCAATTATTTTAGGAAGACCTTTCCTTCGCACAGCAAAAGCTCTCATTGATTTGTACGAAGAAACATTGACCTTAAGAGTAGGAAAGGAAGAACTTGTTTATTATGCCGAGAAATCTAAGAAAAACAAGGATAAGCATTTTGTTCACACCATTTCTATAATCGATTTCTCAAAAGATGATCCGTTTAGTGGCAGTACCACTACTCATTCTGATGATCCTTCTCCTAGTTCTTCTCCGGTGAAGACTAGTGATAGTTTTGAAGAGTTCGCCGATGAACTTGCTCCTCTTGATTCGTTACCACCGGGTAATGATGATTCGACTCTTAAGAGAACTACTGCGCATGAGAGAAATTTTCAATTAATTTTTTTTTTTTCTTTTTAAAATCCCTATTTTGAATTTGATGACAATTTTAAATCTAGCACCAAAAATCCTCTTTTTGATGAAATGGAAGAAAATGTCGAGATCAAAAATTCCAACGTTTTTGATGAACCAGTTTTACTCAACACACCTTTATCCGATAAGGTTGAGTATTTTACTCCAGAAGACGATATTGATGAGATCGATGCTTTTCTTGCCATAGAAGTTTCTTCTAACTTTGAGGAAGGATATTTCGATTCAGAAGGAGACGTAACTTTTCTTGATAATCTGTTTAGTGATAATGCTACCCATAATCTAGTTTTCGAAGGAATTTCCGATCATGAATCAGAACAAAATGAATCTTCAATTACTTTTTCTCCAAGGAGAGATCCTCTTCACCATGAGTTCGCCGGTGAACTTTTAACACTCCCTTCAAGGAATGATCGTGAATTTGAGGAATATCTTAATCTTATGACAGTGCTTTGTGAAATTTCAACTTCCCAGTCACAGGAAAATATTCATCAAAGTTCAGTTATCGAGTCTCTTCCCGTATCTCCTATTCTCGTTGAGAATAGTGAGCCCACTCAAGAAGAGATCGATATTTTCCTTGTTCCAGATGATTTAATTCCACCAGGTGTTGAGAATGATGATTCCGAAAATAAAGATAATGAGTTACCTAACATTGACCACCAAGATGATCCGTCAATTCCTCGTCCTCCACCGGAACCACCGAATGTTGAGAAATGTTTTGAACCCGAAGCAGATTTGATCTTTATTTTCTCATTTTTCTCCTTCGGGAATGAAGACACCATTTTTGACCCCGGCATCGTCACGTTTCATTTCGAGGAGGTGCATGATGTTGATCAAGAAGAAAAAGAATTTGATTTAGAAGATATTTTTCAAATTCAAGACGTTATTCTTTGTGAGAAATTTTTGAAAATAAGTCGTCTTATTTCTAATATCGAATCTTTGAAAGACAATCCTATTCCCGTCGTGGATAGTGATTCGTCCGATACTTTTCTTTCTCATTCGAATAATTCTTTACCCGAATTCGAGTCTTTTAGCGATCAAACGGAAGAGGCGAGAAGTGGCAGTACCACTACTCATGCTAATTACTCTCTTCCCGAGTATGAATCATTTCATTTCGATCCGTCATTTCCTCGTCCTCCTCCAGAACCACCAGATGTTGAGATTTGCTTACATTTTGAGCCCGATGCTCCCGTGATTGATAATTTTAATGAGCTTAATGATGATCAAAGGGGGAAGTGAGATTGATTTTTCTCAAAATGTTGAAGATGACGATTCCTTCACATTTGTCATTTGGACTTTTCTTCCATTCTTCACTTACACCGAGGAATCACCTTTGATTTTCTCCTTTAAAAGTGATAATTTTATTTTTGACCCCGGCATCATCACATTTCATAAGCCAGTTGTATGTTCAAAGGAAGTTTTCTATTTGCTCTCCCTAAGGATAACTAAATTCAGGGATCGAGTCGAGCTTGCGACTCGGTTATCAAAAACAAGCTGCTTCATGGGAGTTCACCCCATGCTTATCTTTTCTATTTTCTTTCTACTATCTAATGTGTTGTGTTGAGAGAGGCTTGTACTCTTTCCGATTTCTCGATGTTTGTTGCTTGCTTGCTGTGATTTTTGTAGGATCAACTCAACAATTTTTGAAGCCTCTCGTGTCCGGTTGATTTGTCCCGTTCTACTCGAGCTTCTCATCCTTTGTGTGAAATTAGTTTGGGGAGATCCGATATCCTTTCATCTTATCGATTAACGTTTATCTTTGCATAATTCATAAACGGCTTAGATTTTCGTAGAGACCCGACTTTAAACATTGAGGACAATGTTTCGTTTTAGTTTGGGGAAGGGAATCTATCGATTTGATGTTGCTTGCTTATTGTTTTGTTCTCACGTACCCGTTTTCCCACAAAAATAGCAAAAATTTTAAATTTTTAAGGAAAAAAAAATCTATAAAGATGTAGTTAGAGAATAAAAAGGATGCAAGTTATAAATCCTAAGTGTTAATAATTAATATACAAACTCCATCGTAATAAAGTACATGGGCATTTATCGGTTCGCTCCCGATGTGACATCGAAAGAAAGGATGGAGGATGTATAGTAAGGGTTGGTATCATAATAAGTACACGAGCTCTTGTCGGAGGCGTGGCCGATGTGTCGTCAAAAGAAAAGTGATACCAATTCCTAGCCTAATAATGTAAATAGAAATAAAAATGTTGCAAAGATAGAAAAATAAATGGTAAAAGTTTCATTTTCTAAAACCAAGGTATTCTTTTGAGCTAAGGTTTGCAAAAGTCTCCAAGGCTTTTTCATCGGAAGTTCATGCGTTTTGATTAGTATTCTCCGGATGGGGTATCAAAAGCCTTAGCACTTACCCGATGATGGTGGGATTGCTAGAGAAGAAAGTCATTCATGGGACAAGTTATGCGGTTTTTTGGTTAATAATTAGCTAATAGAAGTTTTCTTTAGTTCCTTTGTGATTAGGGTGAGTTACACATCAGGAATACTTATATGGCATACTATATATACATATAATGAAAAAAATTTTACTATTGCCTTTAAATGAGCATTAGGGTACTATGGGTTATTAGAAGTCAATAATAATCGAACTGTTAAAAAGTTTGATGTAATATTGCCGGCGCACCAACGATGTTACAGCCTTTTAAAAGGTCGAGGAAGTTACCGAGAGTCGAAATATGTTTGCTACATCTTTGTCGGAGGGTGGCCGATGTTGTAGCCTCTAAAAGAATGAGGTATAATTAATGATGCTTAACTTTTGTCTTTTTTGTGCCTTAAAGGCCTAAGGGTATATGGTGAAAATGTAGATTGGTCCATTCATGTCTTAAAGAGCCTTAGGGTAATATGCATGAATCGGTTTGCCTTGCTTAAGGTAGCCTAATAAAAGCCAAATTTTGGTTTGCCTCGGTGTGGACTTTAATCTTTGATGACATTTGATCTGTTGAAAAAGGGCTAGGAGCTAATTATTGCGTTCTTAACCGTTACAATTTTTTTTGGAATTATGAAAAGTATCTGAAACAAAAGTCTTATAGCCTTCGGGTATTGACTTAAGTAAAATCTTGTTATACAAAAGTAGGATTTGCGGGAGGAAAAGTAAGTCACAATTAGTATTTATGTGTAGTGTTAGGTGTCATGGACTTGTAATTAACAATGATATTGTTTTTAAGCTTAGCATGGAAAAGTGAAAAATCGGGGATGATGGAAGTTTATCGTTTAGACACCTAATTGTGCTTTTTTATCTATGATCTTAAAAGTTACCATTTGAGTAATGAAAAACAATACATTATGTCAACACAAATAAGTTGTAGTTAGGTAGTTAATTATCAAGAAAAATCATAAAAAGAGAAAAAATCTTTGAAAATGGGAAATCGGGTGTTTTATAACTTGTGATCTCTTAACTCTCTCAACATGCAACTTAAGACTAAACAATGACCCTACATTATCTTATGATGAATGAAGAAAAAATAGTACATTACGGCGAAGATAATTTAATCATAAAAAGCAAACAAAAAACTTATTTGTAGTATCACCCAATAACCCGAATCACTCGATGATAAGTGTAGAATACACATATCCATTTGTACATAAAATAACCCAATTAAACCCAAAACAGACCAAAAAATGGCAAAAATATGCTTGTATTTGTGTTTTGTGTGTGCAGGTACGGATATATCAAAAATCACAAGAAAACAGTCAAAAACGGGCAAGCACGGACACGAGAATCAGAAGAGTACAAAAAGAAGCCAAAGAATCAAAGCCGAAGCCAGAAAAGTCAAGCCTCAGTCAAATCCAGTCAAAAATGGTCAACAAAAAGTCAACCAATAAAAGTCAAAACCCCACAATAATCCATTTTCACCCTCCAAGTTTCACCAAAGTCCAAAAATAACCCCTCACCCCTTAATGGGCCCAAGAAACCTTATTGGGCCTGAAAAACCCTAAAAATCCTACCCGGATACCCAAAAGCCCATCCATAAGCCCAAAACCTAGCCCAAACCTCTTTCTTATCAACTCAAGGGACTAGTTCTGCAATTCCTGAAATTCATTTTACACTACAAATGAAATAATAAAAGACAAGGGCCAATTATGTCAATAGGGCAAAGTTCAAACAGAATTTCCCCTTTTCAGTTGTAAAATTGGGCGCGAAGCATGTTTACTATTCATCGTCACTCTCCTCTTTCACCATGGGTAAAACGAGAGGGCTTTTCTAAATAGATGGCTAAAAAGGTCTATTCAAGGGCTCGTATACATGATGGCAGGGTTAGAAAAGTAATCTCAAGTCTCTCATTAAGCTCAATCTCAAGCTAAGGACACGTCAGCTATGGTGGAAGCACAAGGATTGATGGGATTTTACTCTAAATGATCTCACAAAAGAAGCACACTGTCACATCAAAGAATGACACGTTGGCAATCCTAAATCACACACAATGTGATCCAACGGCTTAAAATAGAGATCAATGATAAATGAAGAATCAAGGGTACGGATTGGAAGTTTGGAAAGGGATTCAAGAGGGCTAGAATCTTCCCTAGATGGCTATAAAAGGACCTCTCACTCACACACATCGGGATAATCTTCTTTTCTAGTTTATTTTTAGCTTAAGTGTAGTTTTAAAAAAAAAGCTTTTTTGTAATTTTCCTTTCAAAATTCAGTTGTAATTTTCATTGATATAATGTAATCAGAAGTTTCTAGTTAATGAAAAAGTAGTGTTTGCTTTTAATCTCTCTTTTATTCTTAAGCTATCAATAAGCAAATTTGTCCTATAAGCCCTCAATAAGCTTCTTTAAGCTCTTATAGCTCTCATGAGTCTTTAAGGAGCTCAAATTTGATTTTTAAATCTTAATAAACTTCTTAAAATCAGCTTAAAAATCTTAATACCTTAAGCATTTGGACTTATGAGCTTAATGGAAGGGGAGTCAAAGTTGGATGGACTCCCATGGACTTTTACCCTAGCTTATTATTAAGCTAGGGAGCTTGAAGCTGCCTTTAATTAGGAACTCTTGTTTAGCTAGAGTAATTTGTAAGTTTCTCTTTGAAAACCTTTAATTCTAGTTTTAAATAATTGTCTTATTGCCTATACTTCAGTTTAAGATCTGCTTATACTTATTCTGTCTTTCTTATTTGTGCTTCTTTGTGTTTTATTTGTGATTATTATAAATTTCTCTTAGCAATCTATTTATGATTTATAGTCATCTAGATCATGGTGTTTTCTTTTTTCTGTCATAAAACTCCTTTAAAAAAAACAAAAAATAGCTTAATTTCTTGATCTTGTATATTATTTTAGTTGTTTAATTTAGGTTTAATTTGTCTAGTTATAAGCTAGAAATTATCTGGTTATCTAGTTTTAATCAATGGATTTGTATATCTTAGATCTGCTTATTTGCTTATTAAGTTAGCTTATTAGTGCTTATTTGTGGATCATATAGCTTAATAGTCCTAATTGTTCATCTGTTTTTGATTTTCTTAGTCTAGATCATAGTTCTTATATAATTTGTCATATAAGTCTTAAAAAAACCAAAAATAGTAGAAGATTAGCTTAATCTTAGATTATAGCTTAATACAGTTGTTAATTCATGTTAAATAAGTTAGTTTTAAGCTATTAAGCATCTGGGTAATAAGTTTTCATCATTAGATTTCATTTTAAAAGCTTTTCTCAAAACTTTCAGTTCTGAAAGGGGTGTTTGGTTTAAGCTTATTTGACCTGAAAAAGTCAAATCTACTTGGTAAATTTTCTCTAAAAAGCTGAGTTTTCATTTAATAACAAGTTTTAAAAAGATTTTCAAAGTTAGTTGGTTATTTTAGAGAAGTTATGGCTTATTAAGAATCTCCCAGCACCAGGGCAATTTTTCTTATACCTTAAGCTTGTGAAAATTTGATCTAAGCCCTCCAAGGCTTAGATCTTGCTTGCATTTTATTTTTGCACTCAATTGGAGTGTGTCTTAGTGCAGGATCACCCCATAGGTAACCTGCACTATTATTTTGCACTTGTGCAAAGTGCATCAGCAGGAACCAAGCTATTCCTGCTGTCACTTTTGAATTTAATTTTAGCTAAGTAAAAGTAGGTCTTAGGTCCTTTAATTCAAGTAGGATAAAGTCTAGGTATAGCTTATTATAGATTAAGTCTTAATTTGCATTTTCTAGCTTATTTACCTAGCTTAATTCAGCTGTCAAAGTCACTAAAAAACCTAAAAACACCAAAAACAGTAGGTTAGATATTTAGTTTCTAAAATTATGAATTCTAGCTTAAGGTAGTTGATTTTATTGCTTAAATAGATAGTTAATAAGTTGATTTTTTAAGTTCTCTGAAGCTTATAGTCTAGTTTAGCTTTTTGAGCTTAATTTGATTTTGTGCAATTTAGCTTAATTAATGAGTTAGCCATTTTCATAATCATTTTCAATAGCTTAAAAGAGTTTCTAGCTCTATTTTCTTTTCATTTTTAGCTCAAGAAACTTATAAGCTATCTAGAAACATTTTCCTTTTTAAAATTGAGCTTAATTTGAGGACTAACGCCTTTAGTCCTTAGTTAAGTCCTTCATTGAGTTTTAGTTAGTTTTATATTTTTAATTAATAATTAGGTTAAATTTTTAATTAGTTTAATTAAAGTTTATTAAAAAGATAAAAATTAGGGCTTTTATTTTTATAAAGTTTCTGCATATTTTCTTTATTTAGTATAATTTTTATAAAATTTTTAGGATTTTATTTTTAATAGTTTTATTACTTTTAAAGTTTTTAATTAGTTTAAATTTTAGAAAAATCATATCTTTTAATCTAAAAAGCCAAAAATAGTAGTTCCTTTTTCTAAAATTTTCTTTTTTACTTATTTTACTTAGGAAAAATATAATTTCAATTATTTTCTATTTTTTTATTTTTAGGATTTAATTAGACTTAAATAGTTTTTAATTGATAAAAAATTCAAAAATAATCTAAAAAAATATTTTTATTTTCTTAAAATTTTCTTTTATCCTAATCTAGGTTTAGAAACTTAGTTTGCAATTTTAGGGTTTAATTTTAGTCTATTTGCTTAATCGTTGTGTTTTATTTGTTTTCCGTATTTGTTTAATTGTTTAATTGCCTTTAATTGTTCAATTTTAATTGTTGCTTTTTATTTAGT
>BQNB010201685.1:0-10893 GCA_026074375.1 Tanacetum coccineum
TTCAACAAATAGGAGGAGCTATCGGGAGAGCTTATGCGATAGGCGGCGGAATATGGTACTCAGTCGTTAGTTCGAGATTGAACAAATTCCATTAGCTCAAGAGTGTAACAAGTCTGTTAGCTCCATAAACAGTTCATAATCGTAAAGATTTGTAACGGCAAAAGTAATAACTTAAGAATGAGATAAGGTAGTTCCAAGTGAGGCCTTAAGATTCTGCTGAGTGGTAAGACACGTCTTCGAAGATTATAAATCATCCTACTTAATAATTTCCAAAGCAATACGCGTACTGACATAACCTTCAAGGTGATGGATAACATGACGATGCATGTGCTTCTAATAAGTATGGGGCGAGTGCTTAAAACTCGTCTTCGGAGACGGGGAGTAAAACTACCAAGGAATATCGACCTAGAGTTCAAGATAGTTAATGAGTACTCGGTTAGAGTAAACAAGGTAAAGGTCTCTATGAACGAGTCAACATAGCGATTATCATATCAATCCTCCTATTACAAGTCCCGCCCATACAAGACTTGTAATACTTAGATTCATGCATAATCCTATGTAAACAGAATTGTTACGGGTTTTGTTAACATAACAATTATCATATCAATCCTTATATTACAAGTCCCATCCATACAAGACTTGTAATACTTAGATTCATACATAATTCCATGTAAACAAAAATTATGACGGTCTCCGTGTAATACGATATTGTATAAAGCTATAAAGAAAATAATATTCCTAAAGACCATTGTTTAACTTATAATGTCTGAGAACGAAGCGAGACCATTGTTTAACTTACAATGTCTGAGAACGAAGCGAGACCATTGTTTAACTTATAATGTCTAAGAACGAAGTGAGACCATTGTGCAACTCACAATGTCTAAGTAGTAAAATGAGACCATTGTGTAACTCACATTGTCTAAGGCGTAAATGAGACCATTGTGCAACTCACAATGTCTTAGGCGTAAATGAGACCATTGTGCAACTCACAATGTCTAAGAATTGTTCAGGTATTTATATAATTAACTCTTATATAAATAAACGTACGATATACACAAAAAGGGAGGCAATCATATATATTATATGTATGTATGTCATGTAAGCACATAAGCAAGCAGTGTGTATGCACTTTAAAAATGTTTGTTGTGATGCAACTTTTGTAAAAACGGTTATAGTCTAGGGTAAGATATGCAACCAAGTTCTCTATAACCAGTGCTCTGATACCAATTTATAACACCCCAAAAAATGTGTCGCAGCGGAAATATGTCCAGGGGCGTTACTTCATAATACAACATCACAAGATATAAGAGAACAACCTCTAAATGTGTCGTTTGAAAAGTAATCTCGTTGATTTTCTTGGAATTGATAATCACGTTGATTTTTCTATGAAAATAATATAACAATTGTCTCAAAATTGCATCACAATGAAAAAGCTTGGAAAGACAACCAACGAGATTTGACCATTTGTATGTAAGTAGTAATCAATAATGAATCTTGTCAAATTTAGACTCCAGTGCACATCAAATAATCCAAGCATCTATTCACCTGAGAAAAACATGCTTAAAAAGAGTCAACATAAAGTTGGTGAGTTCATAGATTTGTTTAAGTATAAATGTTGAACCAAAGTTCTGTCGAAGTGAGTAAGGATCCATTAAAATCCTTAACTGTCCCTTCCAAAAAGTAAGTAGATTTTTAGAAACCAAATAGTTGTAAAGATCATACCATTTAAATCCCCAAATAGTCACAAAAATGTACGTATAAACGTTGTACCACAATTGTTCAAAGCATGCATGATATTTATATATATATATATATATATCACCAAAATGTTTCAAGTATGTATTGCCATTTTATTTAAGGCATAATAAATATCCATGTGAGTATAAAAATGGAATACAATACTGCTAATTCATGAACTGCGACGTAGACTTGAATGTATGCCAATTTTATTCAAGGCCAAGTAAAGAGTGTACCCATCGTTAGGTATCCCTCTAAAACTACCCGGACATTAATAAAAATAATGTGTACCCATCATAGGTGTCCCCTCCAAGAACACCCGGCATTAATGAAAAATAATGTATACCCCTCAAAAAAAAAAATTAGTGTCCCTCAAGAACACCGCGAGCATTTCTGAAAATAATAATGTGTATGTATTTGTTATCGCCCTAAAGACTTAACCAATCAGTGTTCTGACATGTTATAACGTTCGTTTGCCCAGTGATAGCTAATCACCCGAACGGGGATTGTCAATCCAAAAATCTATATTCATAACATTCGCGCTTCACCCTCCTATGATTTACAGTTTTCATCAAACCTAAGCAAATCCTTATCATCGAGTAAAAGTTAGTATGTTGCATCCCAAAGTAAAAAACCAATGTTGTTATCTTCACCGTGAGATATGCATATGAAGTGTATAACCAATTTAAGCGAGTGTTCACAGCCTAAAAATTAGACAAGTATTGTATCACGTCGCGAGAAATATAAATAAATATTAAACCAATTTGTGAAATCAACTCATGTAAATGCATTTGTAAAACTAGCATGTTTGCACCCCAAAAGATATATGTAGCAACCAGTAAAACAGGGGGGCAATAAACTCACAAATATCTTTGAAAAACAATCACTTTTTTATAAGATAACCGAGTAAGTATAAGATTGTAGACAACATTTATCCCTTCGCGGTTAAAACGATTCAAAAGATTGAAAAGCGAGTTATGAACTCACCTCGATGATAAGAACGATTGCAGATAGGCATTTAATATGCACAACACAACGGAAGATCAAGCTGCACGATCAAGAAGTGCAACTAATCATAACGTGCATAAGACCCACTAGCCCTAAGATAATGTATTTGATTTCCCGATGAATGATAACATCAACGCGACACGTTTTTATTTTTATTATGATAAAGATTTAATGATTCCACGTTTTAAAGTTGTATTTTATTTTTTGTGGTTTGTTAAATAAAAAATCGAAAAGTAACGGGGAGGCATAGGTATGTAATATATTCAGTATAAATTAGCATAGAAAAATAAACAATTTAATATATTCGTACCGTGAATTATATAACGAAGATAAACAATCCGAAGATTAAGGTTAATATAGTAAACGCTTAGCAAGTATTATATACGAAGTGTGAATTAAAATAATAAACCAATTTGTTTGACCCTTTTTCTAAAATTCACCATTAATTAAATAAAAAGTTTCTTAGCATAAACTAAACTACATTTTAATTATACAACTTATGTTAAACGATGTTGGTAAAGCTTTACAACATTATTGATGTATCTTCTAGTTAGGAATTTAAAAATAATATTATATAAATTAACTTGTCAATAAATTAACGGATCGTAAGCTAAAAGTTGTTGTCTCCTTGTAAAAGTATAGTTTTCGTTCGTTGTCAGGTTATCGTATAGTTATATTTTAGTATATTTTTAAAATATAACTTAGTCTCTTTTACCGGGTTTAAAATAATAAAAGTTTTAGTAAAACATTACTAAGTATAGAAATTTTATATAAATTTCGTCATGACTTTTCCGTTTATAAAACTTTCCCCATATGCCGAAAGTAATCTCAACTTTTCCCGAAATCATATATCTTGCAATTTTTAGCGTGTCAGTATTTCAAGCACCCACGTGTTTTAAATATAATATTTATTTATTATCATATCTAAACTAAACCAAATAATAAACATCATATTTATTTAACCAATTTAAACCACCAATATATATCCGGATTATAAAATTATATTCTCGGTGTTATTTTTTATTATTCAAATGTATAAACCAACGTAACCCTTGATGATCTTTGCTGCAAAACCAAACGCACCGCGTTTGGAAATCTGCCAAACCAAACAAAACACCTCCTATTGTTATATTTATCTCTGCCAACCAACTCCCTTGTGCTGTTTAAACCCACAACCAAACGCCTCTTGTGGGCTATTTTTAATACCAAACACACCTTTAGTGCGAGACTTGCAAACCAAACGCACCTTTAGTGCGAGACTGCTAAACCAAACGCACCTTTAGTGCAGGACTGATAAACCAAACGCACCTGTGGTGCTATCCTTAAACCCAACGCACCATAAACGCCGAAATCAAACGCACCCTCTTACGGCCAAACCCATAAACAAGCACACCCCTGTGGTGTGGTTTCTGATAAACCGAACACACTCTATGCCGTGAACAAAAATAAAAAGAACCAGATGCACCCTAAGCTGCAAAACCAAACGCACCCGCTGGTGGTGATAACATCAACCGAACGCACCCTTTTCCTGTCGTCACAAACCCAACACACCCTCGGCTGTCATAAATCACAACGAACACCCCTAGTTGCTAAACCTGGATGCAAACGCATCCTTGTTGGTTGTTAAAATGAACCAGACGCACCCTGGGTCGTTGTACCAAACCGAACGCACCTTTCATGGTGTTGTGATGATGGTGGCGGCGTGGTTGCGGGGGTGGTAGGGTGCGAGCTGTGGTGGTGTTAGTGGGTGGTGTGGTCGCATGGAGTGGTGATAGGGGCCGGCTGAGGTAGCAGCGGCTGCATGGGATTGAGATGACGAAGATGGGCAGCGACGGCGGTCGTGGTTGTGTGGATGTGGCAGCGCGTGAGGTGGTGGAACGGATAGATCGGTGGATGGGTGACACTTTTTTGGACATGCGGGAATACTCGCTCGGAAAAGTTTTCCGGTGGAGGGCAGGCGGCGGCTGAGTGGTCGCCGGCGGCCGGGAAATATGTGAGAGGGAGAAGAGAGAATATGTTGGTGTGTGTGTGTATTTTTATTTGATATGAAAATCAAAATAAAAATGTTAAACTTTATATATAATAAATATTATATATAAATATATAAATATCTAGATAATATATATATAGTGATATATATATATTATATATATATAATATATACAAGTTGTAATTTAAATATGACAATATTAGAAGTTGAAGGTGAATTTATAAATACTCATCATGGATCAAAAGTGTAAATAAGGTAAATAATGGTTCGTGACCTCTTTTTGAGCGACTTAACGGATGATTCAAAAATAATTAAACTTGTGCCTTGTTATCCAAATCATTTTTTCTATAAAAAGAGTATCTACTTGATAATATTTTCATAAATATTTTTTATAACATTTAAAATAAATATCTGTTTATTTTATTTTGTGACTCGGTTAAAATACAAAAGAATTTTAAACCGCTATACGCGTTACAACAACGCTTAAATAATTAAAATATTAAATGATTTTATTTAATATTTTTATTAAATAATTAGTGATAATTAAAAATAAATTTAATTATTTTTGTGTGTCGGTACCCGTTGTGTGCAATTTTCGAAACTTTGCGAGGCTGATTTAGCCCTCTTCTGCTTCTTTTCAAGTCTCTTAAAAACTAAAAAGTGTCCTGAAATATCGTTTTAACACAAATTGCTTTAGGGTCCGAGTTGTGAAAATGTGATTTAGTGGTTCGTTTTCGATACGTCAGCTTATAAATAATATATATCTTTTTTTTCGTTTCCGAGCCAAATAAATTAAAAATAACTTCTACTTGAGAAATATAATAATAAATATGATTTATTATTTGAAATACGTTTCGAAAATTTTACCGGCCACGCGGTAATTGCTTTTATTAGACAATAAAACGTCAAAAGTCAAAAAGTCAATTCGGACCCAAAAAGTCAAAAGGTAAAATAGTTATTTAAAAATTTTGAAAATTGCCGGATGTTACAGTACCTACCCCTTAAAGAAATCTCGTCCCGAGATTAAATTTGTGTTAACCGTTCTGTGTGACCAAGAAAATGTTTAAGATTTAATAAACTCGTTCTAAACAAGACGCTGATAACTTTATTCAGCAAAATTAAATGTTTCGACACTTCTCCATATACCAAAAATTTTAGCTAAGTTTGACCAGGATATTTAATCCAAAAAATAACAGCACAAAATATCGATTACAGATCTTATACAATATAACCCCGTGTTATAGAAAGTCTCTATAATAAAGAAAAACATCAAAGAGAATGAGTAGTCCCGCGAGAGTAATATTTTAATAATAATTTAAATGTTTCCAGAACAGTCTCGTTTCTGATGTCTGGAGCGTATCGATGGATTCACATCAACGTTGGCTTAAGGATGAAAGTACCCAACTTACTTTGGCAGTACTAGGATGTTATCGCGACCTAAGTTCTTCCCGTAATACGGCTCCGAAATGAATAGCACAACTATCTCTTCGCGATATGTGCTTATCTGGTTTACGGGGGTTGCATCCTCAATTGGATGAAGTTGTACAAGCTGGGCCCCTCCAGGACCCAACAGCAGCGACCATAACGACAATGACTATAACAAATGGTGATGGGATGCAGAGGGTGAGGACCCTCCGAGAAACAATATCTCCAGAATAAAGTTTAACAAATGGGAGGAGCTCGCGGAAGAGCTAATGCGATAGGTGATGGAATATCGTACTCAGTCTGTTAGCTCCACAGACTTCCATGATATGCAAGGATTTGCCAATGGCAAAAGCATGACTAAAGAATGGGATAAGGTAGCTCAAGTGTAGACCTGAGATTCGCTGAGTATAAGACACGATTTGGTGGACTCAAGACCCTTTTAACAGATTCCTGTGAATTATCGAGTTTCAGGTTCTTACACGAGTCAGATCGGATTCCATTACTCCCACTCATATATAATACATTATTGCATAAGAAGCGACCCAATTTATGTAAAAATAAATTTATAAACTAATGGTTCGGGAATATTATAATTTATTTTATTAACTGAAGAGGCTCCTAATCCTTTAATAAAGAGATTATAATGCATCCAACTTAATAATTTCCGAATGCATAAGCGCGTACATCCACATACCTTCAAGGTTTGGATAACATGACGATGCATGAGCTTCTAATGAAGTATGGGGGCGGTGTTTAAAACTCATCTTCGAGAACGGGAGTTAAACACCAAGGAATATCGACCTAGAGTTCAAGATGTAAAGATAACTCGGTTAGAGTAAACAAGGTAAAGGTCTCTATGAACGAGTCAACATAGCGATTATCATATCAATCCTCCTATTACAAGTCCCACCCATACAAGACTTGTAATACTTAGATTCATACATGAATCTCCTTGTAAAACATAACTTGTTACGGGTTTTTGTTACCATAACAATTATCATATCATCTCAATATTACAAGTCCCCCCCTTGACAAACTTGTAATACTTAATTCATATACATAAAAATATTAAACAAAAATTTATGACGGTCTCCGGTAATAACATATTGTAATAAAAGCTAAGAAGAAAAATCATATTCTTAAGAGACCATTGTTTAACTTACAATGGCCTTAGAACGAAATAGACAATTGTGCCAACTCACAATGTCCTAAGAAGTAAAATAAGACACATTGTGTACTCACAATGTCAAGGTAATAAAATGAGATCATTTGTGCAACACAATGTTTTAAGAAATTTTCTAGTAATTATATAATTAACTCTTATATAATAAACAATGAAAATACGCAAAAGGTATGCAATCATATATAAATATTATAATATAATATATATATATATATAAATATAAATATATATGTCAATGTAAGCACTTAAATTAACAATTAATAAAAGCAATGTAAACAAGTAAATAGTGATGCACTTTGAAAATGTTTTGATGTATGCAATGCTTGTGAAAACGGTTAAAGTCAGGGTAAAAAAATCAGACCTAGTTCTCTAAACCAATCCTCCGATACCAATTCTGTAACACCCCCCCCAAAAATGAGTCCGCAGCTGAAATATGTTCGTGGGCGTTTACTTCATAATACACAGCGCTAGATACATGAGAACGACCTCTAAAGTGTCGTTTTGAAAAGTAATCTCGTTGATTTTATTAAAATTCATATAACATTTTCCCATAATTGCAGCACAATGAAAAGCTTGAAATAACCCAACAGATTGATCATTTGTATGTAAGTAGTAATCCATGAATGAAATCTTGTCAAATTTAGACTCCAGTGCACATCAAATAATCCAAGCATCTATTCACCTGAGAAAAACATGCTTAAAAAGAGTCAACATAAAGTTGGTGAGTTCATAGATTTGTTTAAGTATAAATGCTGAACCAAAGTTCTGTCAAGTGTGTATGACCATTTAAAATCCTTAAATGTCCTTCCAAAATGTATGTATGATTTTTAGAAATCAAATAGTTGTAAAGTATGCATGACCATTTAAATCCCCAAATAGTCACAAAAATGTACGTATAACAGTTGTTACCGTATTTGTACCAAATTATGTATGATATATATATATATATATATATATATATATATATATATATTCTACTACTTTGAACAATTACGGTACAACGTTCATACGTACATTTTTGTGACTATTTATATATATCACCAAAATGTTTCAAGTATGTATTGCCACTTTATTCAAGACACAGTAAATATCCATGTGAGTATAAAACAATGATTACAATTACTCTAAGTTCATGAAACTGCGACGTAGACTTGTATGTATGCCACTTTATTCAAGGCACAGTAAGATTTACCCATCCGTAGTGTTCCCTCCACTACACACCCGGCATTTAATGAAAATAATGTATACCCAACATAGTATGTCCCACCAAGAACACTCGAGCCTTAATGAAAATAATGTGTACCCATAATAGGTTCCCTCCAAGAACACCCGAGCTTTATGAAATATACATCTGTAAGTATTTGGTTGGCCCTAAGAACTCAACCAATCGTGTTCCGACATGTTATAACGTTCGTTTGCCCAATGATAGCTAATCACCCGAACGGGATTGTCAATCCCGAATACATCTATTTCATAACATTCGCGCTCACCCTCCAAGTGAATTACAGTTCATGCAACCTAAGCTAATCCATAATCATTCGAGTTAAAAGTATACTTGTTTCAATCCCTAAGTAAAAAAACCAATGTGTATCTCACGTGATATATGCATATGAGTGTATAACCAATTTATAGCGAGTGTTCACGCCTAAAAATTAGACCAAGTATTGTATCTCGTCGCGAGATATATAAATAAATATGTAAACCAATTTGTAATCAACCATGTAAATGCATTTTTAAACAACGTTCTCACCCCAAAAATATATGTAAAACCATTAAGAAAACAGGGGGGTTATAAACTCACAATATCCTTTAAAAATAATCACTTTTTAAAAGATAGACCGAGTAAGTAATAATAGTTTGTATACAAGCATGTATCCCCCTCCGCGGGTTTTATAAACATTCAAAAGATTGAAAAGCGAGGTTATAAACTCACCTCGATGATGTAGAACGATTGACAGATAGGCATCTAATATGCACAACACGAACGGAAGACGAAGCGGCTCGATCAAGAAGTTGCAACTAATCTTAACGGCAAAGACCCACTAGCCTAGGATAATGTACTTGGGTTTTCCGATGAATAGTTACATCAACGCGACACGTTGATAAAAAATTTAGATTTCCAAGTTGTAATAGTTTGGTGGTTGGTTAAATAAAATAAATCGAAAAGTAAACGCAATGTATGTAATATATTCTGTATATATTACATATGAAAAATAAACAATTATATAATTCGTACCGTGAATTATATAACGAAGATAAACAATCCGAAGATTAAGGTGAAATATATAATGCTTTGCAAGTATTATATACGAAGTGTGAGTAAATAACTAAACCAATTAGTTTGACCCGTTTTCTAAAATCACCACTTAATTAAATAAAAAGTTCTTGCATAAACGTAAACGTACGTTTTAAGGTTACAACTTATGTTAAACGATGTTGGTAAAGCTTTTACAACAATTATGATGTTATCTTCTAGTTAGGAATTTATAAAATAATATTTTATAAATTAATCTTTTGTCTTATTAACGGATCGTAGCTAAAATTGTTGCCTCATTTGTAAAAGTATCATTTTTATCCGTTGTCGAGTTATTGTATAGTTATAATTTAATATATCTTCAAAATATAACTCTGTCCTTTTTACCGGGTTTCTAAAGTAATAGAGGTTTAGTAAAACATTACTAAATATAGAAATTTATATAAATTTCGCCATGACTTTTCCGTTTATAAAACGATCCCAAGTCGAGAGACTTTGTTGCAAATCAACCTTTCCAAATCAATTTAATAGAAAACATCCAAGTAAATTTCAAGTGTATTTATTTGTTATTGTCATTGTTTCCATTTTATAAGTCCGTTACGGGTCTAATATAATATATCCGAAAATAATAACTAATCACATTATTTAACCAATTATCCACCATTATATCCAGTTTTAATATTTATAAAACCTTATGTTATATTTATTTGTCGTTTTGTATAAATCAAACACACCCTAAAGTTGTTTCTGCTCACCCAAACGCGCCCTTATGGTGAAACTGCTAACCCAAACGCCCCTATACGGTTTTCCTGCTAACCCAAACGCACCCGTTTGGTTATACTGCTAAACCAAACGCACCCTTATGCTCTTTATGTTAAACCAAACGCACCCTTTGTGCTTTTTTAAACCAACCAAACGTACCCTATAGGCTGTCTAACAGCCAAACGCACCCTCTCGGGGCGTAACCCACAAACCAAACGCACCCTTATTTCATTTACACAGCCAAACGCACCATATTCGGTATCGTAACAACCAAACAGCCCCTTCGGCTGTTAAACCCGCAACCAAACGCACCTACGGTGGTGGCTGCCACCCAACCGCACCCCATGGTGGTGGCTGCCACCCTTTCGGCCGACAAAACAACCCGACGCACCCTATGTCGGGGCTGACCCGGACCCGAACGCACCCCTCGGTGCTTACTATATAAACCAACCGCACCCTATAGTGGCGGCAGCCCAACAAACCCACCCCATGGTGGCGGCTGCCCCACTAAACGCACCCTCGTGGTGCTTAGGA